>PVKU01005534.1:0-121471 GCA_004027475.1 Anoura caudifer | reverse complement strand
AAACCAAATTCCATAGAAGGAAAAACCATTTGGAATTATACAATAGAAGACTGACAAATAAACCTCTAAGCCACACACAGCTCTCCAAAAGGCTCTGCAATTATGTAATGATTTGAAATCTTGTACTTTCCCAAGGGAAAGCTATAAAATCAGGGAAACTGAAGACAGTGCCAGATGAAAAACCAAGCAGATGG
Source organism: Anoura caudifer (assembly GCA_004027475.1). Lineage (NCBI taxonomy): Eukaryota > Metazoa > Chordata > Mammalia > Chiroptera > Phyllostomidae > Anoura > Anoura caudifer. Next base: position 121,277 of record PVKU01005534.1, on the reverse strand, counting down.
CTTAGCTGACTAAAAAGCCAGCTGAGTTTTGGAAGACTGTTCTCATTTAAAGTATCTTCCAAAAACAGCTTTATGTGGTTAGTTTCAATTTTCCCTGTCTTTGACACTGTTAAGCTACCTTTTCAAGCCTTTAGGAAAAGCAAAGAAAACATTAATTTCCTTTAAAACAGAACAAAAGACTTACTGTTTCTTTTTTTCCTCCTGGAAAAAGTTTTAGTCATTTAGTACAATCATCACTATCCTTATCCAGCTGGAATAGTCTCTAAAGGAGCACAAGCAACCCTCATGAAAATGGGTGTTAGATCACAGGAGTAAGGAAACAAAACAAATGTATTTATTAAATATATATATCAAATATATAAGTATGATATATGTTCAATGTAAGTGATATATCTATATATTAAATTATATAAACATACACACATACATGCATATCATTCACACAAACATGAAAAGCTTTGGCTGAAGGAAGGAGATGGAGAAAATCTGGACAACACCTTGTGTATGTAATTAGAATAAATTACTCTGTTCTCTCCTATTTAGATGAGATACATCCACCAAATTGTAAAAGTGTTGAAACCATTCACAAAGATGATAAATTTAAAAATTTACTCTGTAACAGAGAAAGGAATGTCGGGGGAGGGGTTCCAGGACTCAGGAAAAACTACTCTTCAGGAGATACTAGTTTGGTAAAATAGGATTCTCAACAGAGGCACAGGTAAGAACTGCTTGTTCTGTTGTAAGAGAGGTCAGTATTCAATAATATACAGCTTTACAGAAAAGATTGTTTTAGTAACAAGAATACCCTATTATGTTACAAATAAGATTTAATACTTGCCACTATGGCCAAACAAAACATAACTGCAGAGTGACCCTGCAAGGTAAAAATGCCCTCCTTTAGGGGTACACCGCTGTATACAACACACAGGAGAATCTGATAATGCTCCTTCAACTATTTACCTTCCCACTAACCAACTAGCCATCTATTTTTTAAATCTGATTTGCATTTTGTTTTCAGAGTATCAAATTTTAACTCCGAAGCTCAATTTTGCATGGAAAACAAGGAGAGGAAATAGGAAATGCTAGGTATAGATTGCCAGTTCTAACATGCTTATAAAACTATACATCCTGATACCATTCTTTGTGAGGTTTTCAGGGAATCTTTCCTCCTCACCTCCCGCAATAATCTCAGGGTCTTCTACTTCTCCATAACAACAGTGTAAATCTGAACTTCCATTTTGAGATCCAAAACAACAAAACACATACATACACACAAAAAAAACCCTGATATTTAATTCATAATGTAAAATTTCTAAGCCAAACAAATACATCTTAACACTAGAAACACAAGATCAGGGTTACAGTCTCACACTTAAAACCTATTTTTCACTGATCAATGTTTACACCTTAAAAGGACACAGAGTTTACAGAGTGAGCTACAAAGACTATTTCCCTAAAAGATATTTTGAACTATGAGGCTACCAAGAGCCTTACAAATGCTACTCCTTTTGCAGAATAACTTTAATTTTTTATGATGATGATAATGATAATGATTCTTTTTCAAAACCTAGAGAGTTCTATAGTTTTTTAAAACCTATAATGCTCTACAGTTAAGAGACCAGTAAGTTTTATAAATACAGTAAACAAGGAGACTATCAATAAAACTTTTAATTCTACTATTTCCCATTGGCTACAATATTAAATTGGTTGTAGTTTTTTTTATTTTTACTTCTTTGATACAAGTGGCTATCATCAAACAATCTACATTGTAAAATGGCCAGAAGACTTAAGTTATTTATGGGAATCTGTGTCTAGATCCTTACCTGAAACCAGATCAGTAATAATAGACATTTTGTCAGCATTTCCTCAATTTTAAGTGCTGGACACTGTGCTCTTGTTCATTCATAAGTAACCTCTCACAAATAACTCCAAGAGGTAGATATTATTATTTCAAATGAGGAAACTAACGCACAGAAGAGGTAAGAACTTTGAGTAAGGGCACACTGTTATTACGTGGAAGAAAAATGGGAGTTCAAGGCAGATTCCTGTTACTCTAAAGCCATTACTGGTAACCAATACACTGTAACTCTCCAAATCCTGTTTTCCCATGTACCCTTTCTACAAACTAGATCCCAGAGAATGGACATTCCTGTTATCTAAACAATGAAGGCAAGGGCCATTCTCATTCTCCAGAACACTAGAGGAGCCAACCTAAACTAGTTAACTACAGCACCAGGAGCGAACCAAAAACATTTCGAGAATGGGCTAAATGAGTTCAGCTGGGAAACTTCCTTCAATTTAACTTAAGATGGTATCACCTAATTTATGGACTATATAAGAGGATGACTTATTGAAATTAAAAGTGAAAATATTAAATAGTCAACGGCAATGTCTTTTTCTCAAACCCTGTTATTACGGATAAATATATCTATGCACTGGCTTTGCTTAGCAAATCAAGTCCATCTAAAGTAATACTACCTATATACATATGTATATACAAACCCACAAATCTCTAATTTTTATAGCATATGTAAGTTTTAAAAATAGATATAAAGTTACATAATTATGTGAGAGGAAATCTTTCTAACTTAAGACACCAGTTTAGCACGTAATGGAGTTTAAAAAGAAAACACAAACATCTAGATATCTTCAAATCACATGGTATTTTTTTTTAATGTTGACAGTGTGGCGGTTTGTTTCCCTTCTCTCTAACATTTGAATAAACTCCATGTGTTAGAGCTGCCTTTTGGCTCTAAGTAATTCTAGTTTCCATTTGAAAGCCAAAATAAATTATTTTTTTTAATCCAAACAAAATGTTAAGTCTTAAACATGAGTATATTTGTCCGCCAATGTAGTTTAGTAGGTTTTATTAACCAGAAAGCTGACATTTAAAAATTATTACTGTTTAGTATTTGTTCATCTATTTTCACAACATCTTTAAGAAATTCAAGCCTTAAATCTGTAATATATGTTCCTTGTTGGTAGCAGAACTTTTCTATCCAGCAAGTAATTTCCTGATAGAACTTAATGCTATTTAGTGACAACAGAAATACAAGCAATACAAACTATAAACAGATATAGAAATATATTTCTATATTTCAAACAGTAAACAAATATATTTAATGGTCTTTTTATAATTACATTTTATTCAATACTTCCTAATAAAAATGAAGTCCTGAATGATTTTCGTAATAAAAACCATTAATTATTAAAATTAGAAAAGTGGGAATACAAGCACACTTTAAATATTAGAATTATTATTTTTAATCCTAAATATTAGCAATTCACCTTCATCTTGGATGTAAAAAATTTAGTTTTAAAAAAGGATCAGCTCATATTCAATTAAAGCTCTTGATAAAATTAGAGGAGGATATAAACTAATTTTGAAATTTAATTTTAAAAACATTATCCAATTCTGATTTTTACAATACTAAAGACTGGAAAATGGTAATTCAAAGAACCATTCACGCTAAAAACAAACATGCCAAACTCCTTGCCATTATATCTTTGTCACTGCCAAGCCCATGTTCTTGACACAAATGTTTATTCCTTTAGAGATTTTAATATACACGTAAGACAGTATGTAAATTATACATAAGTAAATATTAATCAAATTACCACCAAGTTCAATTGTACTGGAAGGGTTTTTATTTGCCCTTTTAAAGTTTATTATTAACATATTCTTTTTTTCAAACTGTACATAAAATTTTAGCCTAAAAGCTACTTGTAGAGCCAGAGTCCCAAGGGAAGACCATTATTCATTAGAATCACTTTTTTCCATAAGGGAAGTTGACTCTGAATCTGGGACAAGCCATTTCTTTCCTGGTCTGTTTCACTTCAGCCACTGGTAGGTGTGCCCCTCACCCAGCAGTGCACTCCTCAGATGACTGGGAGCTGCTCCAGATAGTCAGGTAAGGCTGGTATTTGTCTTTCCCTTAGGCAAACAACACTACCTGCAGTATTAAAGAAACCAAAGGATTTGGAACCAGTAGGCATAATTACCTGTCAAAATCTACTACACCTTTCTAAAGTTAACATCCTAATACCTAGTGTTCCCATGGGATAATTCCAGAATGTGCTTTAGAGAAATTAATTCAATTTATGCTGATAGTCTATTTTATGCCATTTAAATATAGTATTACTTAGTACATGAGATACATGCTTCTTTTGGAATTAAAACACGTTAAGATTTTACTACTTCAGACATAAATCAACTCATCAGACCTCCTGTATAATCAAGAAACTAAGAAGAGATAAACTTTCTTAAATTAGCTGCATAGCTAAGAGAAAAACTTAATAGGGGTCTCCACAAAGGGTGGTTTACAAAGTGTGGTAGAATAGTAAGTACCTCCCCCAACTGACATTTTGAGGCCAGATAATGCTTCCATTTGGGGAGCTGCCCTGTGCATTGTATGATGTTTAGCAGCACTGATGGCCTCTATGATGCCAGTGGCGCTTCCCCATTCATGACAATCAAAAACATCCCTTGGCATTGTCAAATATCCTAGGGATAATATCATCCCACTAAATGAGTTAGTGGAAATGGCAACACAGTCGTTGAAGTTTAGCTCTGCTCCTTTGGGTGAGTACCAGAGGGAGACATTTCACCTGTTTCTCCTACCTTAAATAACTTTAAGGATTAAATATGAAAATAATTGAATAGTGACTAGTGCTAAAGTTATGATTGGTTTAATTGTATACTTTGCAGCATCTCTCTACTTCAGACTCCCTATGCCACAAACATGTACTCTTTTCAACAAAAATCTCCTGAAACCCCAAAGCTAAGGGATTTAAAAAGTGGGGAAGGGAGCATCATCACCAGGCTTATGGATTAGAGATTCCTCCTATAAGCCCAGTATTGTAGGCCATAAGAATATGATCCCAAATCCTATTTCCTACTCTTAATCTATGGACTAGAGAGCCAGGATGATCTACTTGGTCACAGGAACACATGACATAACCTTCTCCCTCTGCATTCTGGCTGTGGCTCTTGTCTAATGAGTAACGTAATCCCACCACATGTATTCCTCCACACCTGTTACAATCCAGCATCTTTCATGAAGCATTTTCCTGATGGCATCTGAATCATCTCTCTCTTACCCACCCCTCAAAAAAACACTATGGCAGAATCTCTCTCACAGTACTGTACTCAGAGCACGAGTGATTCAGTGATGGCAACAGCCCATGAGAACTCATTTCCCTACTAAACTTCAGGCACCTTGTTTGCCCTCATCTCTATCTGGCCTACATGGTCCAGCCAGGGCCCTGGCCACACTATTACTTAAGATTTATTTTTACATGGACAGTTACATTTAGAGAATTAATTGTAATTTTCTTATGGGATGATATACAGCTCCACAGGAAACATTTTTCCCAGAGAACACTGCCATTAAGATATGACCAATGTTCACTAACACCCACAGCCCCTACAAGACTAACATTAAAAATAATATTCACTCAAATATGGAAGAAATTGTTATGAAGCATGAATGTTTAGTTGAGAACCATTTAGAGTACCTAAAAGTATCCTTGTTAAATAAATGACGGGTATCTCTTAATAAAACAATGAGAGCTGTGACCTTATTTTGAACATTAAATCTAACACCTATTCATTACTTACAACTAATTGTTAACCAGTTCTCACAAAATTTACTTTGTTCAGTATACATACACCCCTTGGGGCAACTATAATACTACTATAGTGAGGTGATGATATTTTTACACTAGCAGTGGGACAGGGGGTGCTAAATGGATAAACAAACTGAATGTCTAGCAATGCCTGCTGTACATTACAGGGGATTAAGGCCCACAGTGTGTGTGGATGGGGGAGGCAGAGTACTCCAAACATCCAAGAGTCAAAAGTTAAGCAATTCTGTGTAAATGCCAGTATTGCCCTGAAGGAGATGGTAGTCAAAGATGAAGAAGAGTAAGACTGCAGTAGCATATCTTAACATGTACTCAAAGGATCACAGGCCTCAGGCTACTCTATGGTGCCTGATTCAAAATGTAGGCGTAGAGGAATGGGATGCAGCCTCCACATTTTTTATAAGTTGTCCAGGTTTCTTATGTCCATTATTGCGGGGTGGGGGTGGGGGTGGGGGCGGGCTTGATTAGAGAGAATCATCCTCTTACAACACTGGAATAGTGATTGTTTAAGAAGGAATTCTGCTCTGTACATCCTTTCAAAACATATTTTAAGTAAATGCCACTAAATTCATCAGCTGTTTTATTTTCTAGGCATTCTCTATATTAGATGCACAATTATAAATGAATAAATGTATACAAAAAAAGAGATGAATATACAGAAACAACTAATGTTGCCAATTCTGTAAATATTGACAGAATGGGGCAGAAGTTATTTCAAGAATGTGAAAATTCAACATAAACGCCCCAAAAAACCTACTTGGGGATGCCCTAGAGAATTTCCCATTAGTGGCTAAATCTCACCTCTAAGAGATCCCAAGAACTGCTGACTCTGAATAACGTGATTTCTGTAGAGTGTCTTGGGAGACAGAGACACCTGAGCACAGCACCAAGGAGAACGTCTTTGTCCTCTGACAAACTGGAAATATTAAGTCAAAAGCATCACACTGATCCAATTACACCAGGAAGAGTTAAAATAAAACTAATATCCCAAAGACCCTCAGGACTCATCAGTAGCAAGTAACATCCTTTAGGGGCCAATAAAATTAATGACATTTCAGAAATAAGACTCTTATGAGCCATAAAAGAAGGAAGTGGCAGAGGGCTACAGAAATCAAGTCTATTTTAATCATTAAAAACTAAAGAAAACATTTGAAAGAAAATCTCTACAATTCCTTCAAACTGGAAAGATAAACTTCTGAATTATTCTTTGTTGGCACCCACAAAAATCTCTGTCACATATTCTAAAAAATATATATTTGGGTTGCAAACCTTACTGAGATACCAGCTGGGTAACATCCAATGAGTAACTCATGGACTTGAGTTTCTTCCTCTATAAAACAGGGCTGTAAGAAGAGTCAACTTAATAGGATGGCTAAAGCTCTTGGCCCAGTGACTGAGGCAGGGTACACTTAACCAAAGAGATGGCCTCAACACCGTAATTTCTTCCTTATTTTACAGTTTACATACACTGAACTATGAGAGGGGCATCAAACAGGATAAATATACACTGCTTTGTGAAAAGTAAAGCATTTCACTCCAATGTTATATGCTGTTAACATGGAAATGGAAAAATAAACATAATTAAAAGAAAACTGACACCCAGGATAGCTAAGTACTGTAAATAGTAAAGGGCACTTAAGTTTCTTTAAATGAGTTCAAGTCTCTTTTATTCCTTCATTAAATATTGAACAAAAGACAAGGGCTGAGCATTTGTCTTCCACGACCTACAAGAGGTACTAGACACAAACAGTCACAAGAGGGAGAAGTCTAAGCACTATAATTAAAATCAAGATAACTAGGGACTTCACAGTAGAAAGAGATTACTTTAAACCTAGGGTGAGCAGATAAATCTTTGCAAAAGAGGAAGTAGTTAAAATGGCCTTGACATATGTGTGGAGTGTGGATGAGGAACATAATCCAGGTAACAGCATGAAGCAAAACAAGGAGATTAAAGAGGCATAGGTGTGAGGTATAAGGTACCTCAGTTTTGCTAAAGCACAGAGTGGAGCTAGTACTGGGCCAACAGACTGGAAAACAGCCTACAGACAAGCTAAAGAGGACCCTGAATGTGCATCTAAAGAAGCAGAGACTGAGAGTGCTGGCAGCTTGGATTCCTTGTTCAAAATCCCTTTATAAAGGAATTTCAGAGTTTTGCATTCTCAGAGTAACTTGACAGATTTTAAGAGGTGGGGTTAGAGCAAAGGGTTAACCATCAACCTCCAGAGTGGTGAAAAGGTGAAGGTTTGAAAATAAACAGGTGGGAAAGCAAGCAAAGTGACTGATCGTGGGAGACTAAAAAATGGGAGAGGCATCAACACACAGCAAAAGACCCTGGCTTTTATCTGTCACAAAGTAGTACAATTATTGGGGGTGGGGAGTGGGGGGTGAAGACATAGGTGAGTAAGGTAATCAACTATACTCCAGGATACTTAAGTAATTTTCAAGGTGATCACAGAACTACTGCCTCTACTCTTTTCGTGAAACTATGGGGAGCTAGGACACACAAATCCAAGTAACGCGAGGAGTGATGAAGGATTTGGCCAGTCAGTGCCTACTATGTCTGCATTCTGTTCTGGGCACAGGAGATATAAGTACAGACAAGACAAACTGCCTGCTCACAAGGGACTTACATCCTATTATAGGGAAGACAAATAACCAAATCAATAAAGCAGTTAAAGACAGAGAAGGCAGCCAAGGAAAGAGCTCTGTGACCCTCTAATATTTAAAAGTCTGATAAAGGAGATGGAGAAATAGGTCTAAAGGCCTAGAGCAGTTAATCCAGAAGAAGAGTTCCTAGAAGGATGGCCTAAGGCAACCCTGAGGGTGAGCTGCGTATCACTGGACCCTCATTCTCCTTCCCCCCAATCTCTTGCCTGCTCCAACTGCCTGCATCCAACCAGAAGCCAGAAGGCTATGGAGTATGTTGTGGTGGTCCACACAGACCAGCAACCCCCAGCAAACAGCAGGGGAGAGACCTGCGCAAAGTGGACCTTGAGGCACATATCAAAGCTATCCAAAAGGAGCACTATGCAGTATATTAAACTAGTCTGTGACCTCTGTCATGATGAACTGAAAGCTTGTTGCTACCATTAACCACCTCCTCCATCCTATAAGTTCTGTGATTCTAGGTTAAGTGTAAAACCACAGCTTGCATTTTCCAAAAAGAATGAAAGCAGGCAGCTATTTAAAAGAGGATTCTGGATCACCATATCTGATACTTGTGAGAAGCAAACACTGTCTGCCCTAAGGTACGCAGGGAGACATGAGGAGAAATGTTCCCCAAAATTACCAAGAAATTTCCAAACATCAGCAGAAGGAAAGAAGTTGCATGCCCCACCTACAACATCTCTTCTCAGACTCACTCTTTCTCCTACAGATGAAGATGAAAACTGATGTGCTTGAAGACAAAGTAGTACCACTTTCATTCCCTGCCCCCAAAAAGACAATTCTGGATTCTGAAGTCATTGACACACAAGGCATTTGAAACGAATAACCAAGGCAAACAACCATTTGATGTGGTTATATCAATATCTTTTTTGCTGGTCATTCATTGTAAGTAATTAGATCAGATACCAAACGCCACAAGACTCAGGACTTGTCTATGATGTCTGGCTATTCTGACTATGTTCTGTCATCTGACAGTCCCCTAGCACATAAACTCAAGAAGACATTTCTTAGAATTCAATGGAAGGTCAAAATTTACATCCTTTCTCTGTCACTCTAATCATTCATTCATCATTCAAATAAACCCAATAACATAACTTACTAGCAATGTATGTGCACACTAAATTTAAACTGCAATCACTATGAACTACAAATATTCCAACTACCCTTGCAAGATAACCACGGAAAAAACGAAGGTCAGTATCAGTGATTCGGCATCACAAAGGAAAAAAAAATCACAAATACAAATCACACCACTGGCCTATCTCTTAGTGACATGAATCAAAAAAGAGAATCAAAAGAAGCATCAGTGCAACATTTTTTGGAAAATAATTTTTGAAGATTTTAAGAATCTGTATGATTAGAATGTCCTACATATAACTTATATGACTATAATCTTAGTCAGCAAATGAAAGGGGAGGGGACAACACTTTCAAGACCCAATAAATAGTAAAACTATTAAATCACACAGGCTTTTACCAAATAACTGATTTACAAAGCAGAGAATCTAAGGCATATCACAAAATAAGAAATGAGGGGATTTATTCAGAAATCTCCCTACAGTGCAGTCTTTCAAGTTACTAGGGATACATCATTTTGGAAATAAATCTAATATACTATGCATTTCTGTAGCTAATGCACATTTCCAGTGGAGGAAGGGAAAACCAAGCACCCCATCTCTGATTTGAAAAAATGCAGAACAGAATAGAGAGCCCAGAAATAAACTGCACTTTTATGGTCAACTAATATTTGACAAGGGAGCAAGAACATACAAGGGAGTTAAGACAATCTACTCAAATGCTGTTGGAAAAATTGAACAGGTATATGCAAAAAAATAAAAATAAAACTAGACCACCTTCTTACACCATGCACATGGCTGTAAAATCTCAGCCACTTCTCGTAGCAGTTTTTTTCCTGATATATCTCCTTGGGCAAACAAAAAAACAACAAATCAAACTAAAAAGTTTTTGCACAACAAAGAAAACCATTAACCAAATGAAAAGACAAACCATTGCACAGGAGAACATATTCACCAATGACATATTATGAAAAGAGGTTAATATCCAAAATTTAGGAACTTATACAACTCAACATAAAAACAAATGAACAATCCAATTTTAAAATGGGCGAAGGATCGGAATAGACCGGTCTCCAAAGAGAACATACATATGGCCAACAGACATATGAAAAGATGCTAACATTGCTAGTCATCAGAGAGATGCAAATTAAAAGCACAATGAGGTATCACCTCACACCTGTGAGAATGTTTATCACCAACAAATCAACACACAACAAGTGCTGGCAAGAAAGTAGAGAAAAGGGAACCATCATCCACTATTGGTGGGAATGCAGATTGATACAGCCACTGTGGAAAACATGGTGTTTCCTGAAAATACTAAAAATGGAATTTCCTTATGATCCTTAAAGAAGCTATTCTACTTCTGGGAATATATCCAAATAAAAACATGAAACACTAATTTGAAAAGATACATGCACCCCAAGTTTAATGCAGCATTATTTACAATAGCCAAGATTTAGAAGCAGCTCAAGTGTCCATGAGTAGAAGAGCGGATAAACAACAACAAAAAAAAGCTGTGGTACATTTATAAAATGGAATACCACCTGGCTATAAAAAAGAAGGAAATCTTAGCTTTTGTGACAGTATGGATGGACCTGGGGAGTATTATGGTAAGTGAAATAAGCCAGTCAGAGAAAGACAAAAGCCATATGATTTCACTAGTATCCACGGAATCCAATGAACAAAATAGAAACAGACTCATAGGTACAGAAAACAGACTGACAGCTGCTGGGGGATGGGGGGGCACAGAGAGGGGGTGGTTGTTGGAGGGGTAAAGGGATTTAAAAAAAATACCTCATAGCCACAGACAACAGTATGGTGATTACCAATAATTGGAAAAGGAGGTGAGGTGAGGTAGAAGAGGGTAAAGGGGGTATAAATGGTGATGAAAAGAAACTGGCTTTGAATGTTGAACACACAATATAGATGATGTATTATAGAACTGTACACGTGAAACCTATGTAATTTTTTTAACCAGTATCACCTCAATAAATTCAATTTAAAAAATTTTAAATAATAAAAAATATAAAATGAAATGGCTTGACTAGGGCCATACAAAGAATTAGAAAAATCTGTACTAGAATTCATACCTTGTTAATACAAATTACATGTTCAGACTGAAACTAAGAAAATTATGAATATCATATTTATAGTAGTAATTAAATGTGTGTACAGAAAAAAGCAAACAAAAAACAAAAAGAAGAAAAATGCTATTAATTGTAAAGTTATCTATCGTTTCTTTTTACCACTGTTTTATAGAGTTTATATTGAACCTCTTCTTAAAAATTGACTAGCTCCCCATCACAAAGAATAAAAAGGTTCAAATTCCTTCATATAACACTCAAGATATTTCACAGCCTGGCTCTACCCACCATTCTAATTGTACTACATCTCAAACCACACAGAGTCCATTACCAAGAACTCCTACCATATCTTGCCTCCATTATTTTACTAAAGCTGGGGATTCCCTCTTTCAAATACATATTCCCAATCCACCCATACCTGCAAAACCCCTTCCAATCATTATTAGCACAAATATCAGTTCTCTCAAAACATGTTTCAGATCCTTGCCATGGTGGAATTAAACTTGCCCCATCCTATACTCCCACACTACCTTGTACCTTAATCCCAGCATTAACCAGTGATAAAAGTCTGACTGCTGTATATTCAAGTGCTAAAAAACTGTCTTTGTGTGCTTCTCATACCCAGCATAAGTCCTGCCTCCACCACAAAATGTTACTGTTAACTCTGGTAACAGACAGCTTACAATGGGAACTGAACTCATGTAATTGGCCCTTTCCATGTGCTTCAAGAGCTATACCTTGATTGCAATGTATAACTACCAAGATTTAAGCTCCAGTAAGGTCCAAGGAAGATACATAAATTATACCACTCAAGAGAAGAAGAAAAAAACAAGAAGTCTCTTTATTCTTAAGACAAGGGGAATTTTTTCCCATCCTGTTGTTCTCCTTCTGAAGGGTTAAAAACAATCATATCTTGACAATGGAATAGCCTAAAAAGACTCAAGAACAATCACAATGATGTCTTCTTAATGACTAGATATAACTATCATTTTCTTTTTTTGAAATTGAAAGGAAATTTAACCCCAACCTCAAAGTGGCATCTCCAATTCTTCATCAAGGTGGTAGTTAGAAGAGAATACACTGAACATGATTGCTTCAAGGGAGGTCAATTTCTTTTACTTCTTATTCCTTTTACCAAGCAACCTCCTAACCTCCTCAGGAAAATGTGAAGACCCCAAGACAAATACTCCTAGGCAAATGAGAACATCCATTTTGCTTAATCTAAACAGCAGGAATAGAAAATGTGCCTCTTGCATATTTCTACAAGAAAAAAATAAGGTATGATGCATCCTAGCAAATTAGTAAGATGCTATATCTTAGAAGCAGTAAAGAAAGTTTATAAATTTTGTAAACCAAAAAGCACCTTATTAAAAAAACTCTCATTCCAGAGCCTTTCAGAATGTTAATTTTGAAAACAAAGTTAACTCCAGAATTTCATATTTGTGGCCCATTCCTGTAAGTAACCTAACGCAATCCTTAAAACAGAGAAAAATAGGTAAGTAGCAAAATGAAAAGACACAGAATGAAATGAGACTAATTTTAAGGGTCTTTTAATGTCAAAGGGCACCTCATAACTTGGCCCAATATGTCCATACTCCTCATTGTAAACACTAATTTTACCAAAATTAAATGGCACACCATTGAGCTATTATTACAACTGGCCAGAGAATAAGGTACTTATCTGTTGCTGTCTTAGACAATCCTATTTCAAATGGAAAAATAAGATATGTTGTAAACAAAGATCAGAACTGGGCTCTCTGAACTGCAAACATGGACAATGGAACAAAATTCAAATGGAAAAGCAAAAAGTGTGGCTGCTTCTAAAAGAATTCTTAATGTCCTGACTCTCAATTTATTATCTGTACACATCTATCATGCTATCTTTTTCTCCTACAGTGACAGCAATATGTTTCAATTAAAATTGCATCAAATATCAGAAACTCTGACATCAGCTGGCCCCAGGGGATGTCAAATACAGCTGTTTGATTTTAATAGTAATTGCATGAATTTGCATCTGAGAATTTTCAATTCTGCTTATATGTATTATCATAATTAAAGCTGTCCAATTTCACTGAAAAAAATAAGGAGAATAAAGTAAGAGAAGAAAGAGAAGGAAAGAAGGAAGGAAGGCAGGCAAACAGGTAAGCAGGCAGGCTGTCAGGGCATCCTGTGGAGCTCAGATAGCTCCCACTAATAAGGGGCCTCTTCCAAACCCACCCACAGGGCATGCAGGGAAAGTTATGTCCACCAATCCACACCTCTAAGAGGTGTCAAATAACATTCCTTTACCTGCCTCTCACCAATGCCACTGGAAAAACACTTTGAATGTGACATGCTATCTTTACCAGCTAGGACAGGCACAGACTAAATAAAAATATACTTCAAAAAATCCATTTTGCAAACTTTAAGCCTAAAACAGTGGAAGAGATTCCATAATTGTTGCATTACATTAGAAGAAATACATTTGTTTTATCACATGCTTTAGAATACCTATATATTTTTTAAGTTTTAAACCAATTTAAATGTTAGTACTAGGGAAATGTTTTTGTGCAAGAATTTTTATTTTTCAGTTCATTTCCCTGGACTCTAATTTTTAAAGTTATATTACCCAAAAAGAAATCTGATCCTTTATTAATACTTTTCTTAGTATAAATGTTGGTATTTTGTTTGCTCATTTGAATACACAAAACTAAAATAACCTTATTACTGAAATAAGGTTAAACCTGAAGCATTTTAATCTTCACCTTCTGGTTCTTTTCAGAAGAACTGAAATAGCCAGTATTTTATTTGCTTTTTTTGTTTGTTTTTGTTAAATTTCTCAACATGCTGAAAATACCCACTGATTTGCAACAATTTAGAAAAGTTACCATAGGAAAAAAACTCCAAGAATTGGATTATCACAATTCTTGAAACATCAATTAGTAAAATGATGAGAAAATGTATCCTTTCCTTCTTATTTCTATATCAAAGTTAGTACTAAAAGAAAGGGGGGAAACCCCATCGCAACTCATAGGAAATACACACACATCTCTCTGAGAGCAACCAGTGGTTCAGAAGACACTGACTGACATATGCCACCCTCCTCAGAATCCAGATAACTGGGGAAAGAAACACCTCCTCCTCTCTAAGCGACAATTCCTGTGGGCTACAGCAAAACAAAAATCAGCTAACACACATGCTTTCTCTTAACCACACTAAGGAAAAAGTTCCACCCAAGCATAATATCCTTCAGATAGAAAAGGAAACAATTGTATACATGGGTTTTCTACACCTTCAATCTACCTTACTTTCACATACATTAAAATTCCATTTCTGTTTTGATCCACTGTTTGGCTGAAATACTTATGTTCCTTCTACAGTGAAATCCAAGACTGTGTGGGCTCCTACAACTCTGCCTCAGAGAAGAGCAGAATGCACACACTTTGTGTACATTTTCTCATGTAACCTACAGAACAACCCTGGAAGATAAGATATATATGGTCCTATTAACCTGCACGTGAGGGGTCAGGAATGCTGCCTGCAAGAAGTGATAGCACAGCTGACACCCACAGTATACAGTGAGTGTTCCATAGACTGGGACGAAGCAGCACCATTCCTAAAAGAGGGCTGTAAGGAAGTGTAAGATAGCAGCAAGGAAGGAACTGGGGTGGGAGGAGGAATAAGGCTAACAGGTCACAGGAGAGCACCCTGCACCCTGCAGGCCCCTCCGTGGCTCTGCCTGCAACTTGGGAAAACCTGTATTTCCAGAGGTCACCTTCTACCTGCCCATTCTGTTCCACCTCCTGGGAGAAAGATTGAGAGATTAACCAGCTGGCAAGGAATTTCAGGACCAGGTTCCTACTGTACTCATTTCAAAGACTGGTCTCCCCCTCGCAGGGGACAGTGTCCAGCCCTTGCTCCTCCCTCCCTCAGCCCCTGTGATCCTATGCATGACCTGAAGCAGCCAGCTAAGTCTCACAGATTCATACCAACACCTTTCAAATATCTCAAAAAAAAAATCTCTACCACCAAAAAAATTCTAATAAGGATTCCAGATATAATATTTTAGAGATCCAGGAGATTAGTCAAATCCTCCCTGTGTTTGAAATAAGAACATTTGTATACCACTGCTAACATTATTAAAACAGGCCTAATTTACCTAACACAGGTAGGAAGTGAAATGTACCACAGAAGGGTACGCATGAATTTTAACTGTTTGAAGCTATTAATTCTAACATTCTCTAATATACTTGCTTATTTTATCATGGTATACATACATCAAAATCATTAATTAGCTTAACAGCTCATAGTCATTGCTATGAATAACAGATACAGTTATATGCACTCAGGGATTATTGATATATACACTCCTGTTTGAAGCTGAAAACCAGTAACTCACTCAAAGCCTCAAATCTAGCAAATTATGTAAACCCTAATGTATCAGATTTTCATCTTGGATATTTTCCTAAGCTACTGTTCTTGTCTTCTTACCTCTACTTTAAAAGCATTCACTAATAGACATACACTTAATTTTAAGTAAATTCAGTACTTTGAAATTTATATTTACCTGGAAAATACAATAAGACCATTCATCATAAAAACAAACTTTTTTAAATTGCACATGTAATAATTGCCTGTGGCAGAAATATAATAATAAGGAAAATTATCATCCTACCCCATGTGATATCACAATTTAATGGATATCTTTTTATAATTTATAATACATGTATAACTTCAAACATAAAAAGGAAAATATCCTGTCTTGTTATCTGCCTTTAATCCTTGTCAGTATATTACAAATGTCTGTCTATATAAATAAACACATATCCACATTCTTTCTAGTGCTGATTAGCATATCATGGATGGGTGTGCCATAATTTATTCAATCATCCCTTAGTGTTGGACATTTACTTGCTACCAGTGTTTCAGTTTCATAATCAATACTGCAAAGGTTATCCAAATAAACACATCTGGTGTAACTTTCTCATTTTTCTCCACAAAACAAATTCCCAGATGCAGAATTCAGGGTCACAGGCCACACTTAAAAGTATTTCTAAGGCTGGTAGCCTGGGTGTCCTCTAGGTGGTCTTCTTTGTCAATCTGAGAGGTGAGAAATGGCATTCACCCCTTAGCATTTCTGTGACTACTGCTGAGATTAAGGTTATGTAGTTACTAACTTACTATATTTCTTCTTGATGAACTGTCTTCCTTTCACTTTAATTTTCTCCTATATAAGATGTAGTAGTATTACTACCCCATCTTGGACAGTTGAAAAAATTAAATGAATTACAGTATTCTTACTCATCTAATTTTTATGTCTGACACAAAATAAAGACTCATTGAATTTCAACCATGGCAATTATGAATGAATTAAGAATGAGGTTCTTTATATGTTAAAGTGGTGCTGCTTCTCAAACATGACCACTGAAGTACAACTAATGGAAAAGAAGAAATATCACAGCATTGTGGTATCTAAAGGTAAACACCAAGTACCATCTGAGATGTGCCAAATTTTCTTAAAATATCCAGTTTTTTTAAATATTCTTGTAAGTTTTACATTGCGCATCAAGTTATATCAATATTTGACTAAATGTTTTCCTTATAACTCATCTGCTATTAAAAGTAACATTTAGGCCCTGGCTGGTGTAGCTTAGTGGATTGAGCGCAGGCTTGTGAACCAAAGGATCGCGGTTCGATTCCCAGTCAGGGCACGTGCCTGGGTTGCAGGCCAGTTCCTGGCAAGGGATGCACAAGAGGCAACCATACATTGATATTTCTCTCCCTCTCTCCTTCCCTTTCCCTATAAAGATAAATAAATAAAATGTTTTAAAAAAGTAACATTTAGGGATTAATTGGAGGTGCACTTTATTAAGAATATTAATCCACTATCTTTTAATACAATAGTGTATTTTTTTCATTTAGTTTGCATTTTTTTTATAATGTAGTTTCAAATCTTACCATCTTTTTCTTCATGGTATCCACAAATGGTGTCCCCCACTTGGAAGTCCTTCTCAACCTGACCCTCTACATTTTCTTCCAGTATGTTTTATTTTATTTTAAATTCTTTCTTGTTTTTCTATTCTGAATATGTTGCTATTTTATATCTTATTTAATTTTCCCAAGGTCTATTACCTCATTTTTATTTGCATTTTTATATTTTTAATAAAAAATGTATAAAGTATTTTATGTTTTCATTGAAAATTGAAGAGCATTCTATCGCTTTGGAAACAGCAATTAATAGACAAAATCTTTAAAACATCTGATAATAGCAAAAATCTATCTACATCTCTGGTGATTTTTCGGTCATGGCTGAATAGCTTGAGTTTATAAAATTAAATCTCTTTCCCTAATACACATCAATGCCATTGATGTACTAGATCAGACAGTCCTAACATATCCATATTCATGTAGTTACGAGATCAGCAGAAGTAAAGAAACATATTGCATTCTCAAGCCTTTTTGGCTCACATTGGAGAGGTCAAGGGCTGATCTTTGCATCTCTGTTCCCAATTCCACCTACATATGTATGTATATGTACAGCTCTCTCAGCCACAGCCACAAAATCAAAGACATCCTTCCACAATCATAGAGCTAAAGTTGAACTACAACCAAACCCTTCTCTTTTGTGTGTACATATCCAGCAAATTAAAGAATTCCATTTTCTCCTTACAAATAGTCTCAAGCAGAATTTTGCATTTTCAAAATGTTTCATGTTTTTGCTTTATTTTACAATGGAAAGACTCAGTACAAAACATAAAGTAAAATAAAACAAGGGATATTTTAGAACAGGGGTCTCAAGATTTAAACCTTTCTCCTAGAAGTATAGTTTCTGTCTCTGATAAGTGACTGACTTGAAAAAAATTCAAGAACTACAGTCTTTTAGCATGTTCTGGACACAGTTCAAAGGAAAATCAAAGGATAAATATTTTGACCTTTTTCAAATCCCCCAGAAGCCAGATGATAAGAACGAACCTCCACAGTGGATGCCTCCACAGTAACCTGTCAGAAAGACAGCTAACATGGTATGGCTGGTATATGTTTAAATAATAGCTACCCAATGACAGGGTACTGGATCTGCAGCCACCAAAGGTGTAATCACAGAATAAGGAGCTGTGGCCTATAAGTAGTTCCTGAGGCAGATCTGGGGGGCAAGCAAAAAAGCAGGAATGCAGTGTCGGTCACTGCCGTGGCACAATATGAGACAATGCTGATCCCCAAATTGCTTTTAAAAGTTTAATAAATGTCGACACCTCATGAAAGAAAGAATAAACAAACATTTATTGCATGCCATGTGTCAGTCTCTATTCAAGTAACCTATATTAATTACCTCAAACACTACTTGTCAGCTTGTAATTTTTGGTACCCACCAAAAATTTTATTTTGTACTAATGCCATGTTTGTGTACACACACACGTTCCCCCTTTGCACAGCAGGTATACTATACAACATGGAGTGAACACACGCAGTTTGCAGTAGATTTGGGCTAACTATAACTTCACTTCACAAAAGAAGTACTTGAAGTTGACTATGTTTTAGGCTAAATGCACATACATCCTATACATAAAATAAGTACTTCTTTTAAGAAACAACCAATCTGAAAGGAATATAAAAAGTAGTATAAATACTACTACATTCAGTTACATCCATTTTATCATATTTCCTTCGACATAAAACATATCAATTACAATTTTATAGTTAGTAAATAACTATGACTCTATGTGTCAAATTAGGTCAAATGCTATGAGGGAAACCTAATCCTAAAGGACTTGGCAAAAAAAAAAAAAAAAAAAAAAAAAAAAAAAAAAAAAAAAAAAAAAAAAAAAAAAAAAAAAAAAAAAAAAAAAAAAAAAAAAAAAAAAAAAAAAAAAAAAAAAAAAAAAAAAAACCACAAATTGTGAAGAGACACTGCCCTCTGCTGGTAAGCAATACACATTGCCCATAAATCTTTAATTTGAGAATAAACGGAATTAAATATATTAATAAAGTACCATAGTCCACAACACAATTTACAGTGTCTAATAATGACTTTTTATTATGTGGGAACGATAAATACATGCATAGCACATGGTCTAGCAATAGCCAATATGCAATTTCAGACTTTTTTTACTACAGCACATACAGAACATTACATTCTACCTGAAAATATTTTTTTTATTATTGACACTGTTACAGATGTCCCCTATTTCCCTCTGCCCTTTTCCCACCTCCACTCATACCCTGCCCTACCCTCCCACTTGCCCTACTTTCAAAGAAAATTTCCATTTTAATTTTTTCAACAATTATTTTAAATAATGTGTATCAATGCTGTTTTCTTCCATTTTAGAATAAATGATAAATGTCACCTTAGTTACAGGTCAATTAGTAAGTATATAATAAAGTTTTTTAACAGATTTTATTAGTTTTTTTAGATTTTATTTATTTATTTTGAGAGAGGGGAAGGGAAGGAGAAAGACGGAGAGAAATATCAATGTGTGGTTGCCTCTCACACGCCCCCTGCTGGGGACCTGGCCCACAACCCAGGCCTGTGCCCTGAGAATTGAACCAGTGACCCTTTGGTTTGCAGGCCTGCACTCAATCCACTGAGCTACAGCAGCCAGGGCTATAATAAAATTTTAAATGCTTTAAAATGAGCATGTACAGACACATCTATCATCTTCCTCCTCCATATTGAAATACTGTTTACAAACTAAATATCCAGAACTAGAGAGATTACAGAACTTCTCTACTATGTGCCTGTAACGACATTTAGACATTAGTTTAGAGCTCTCTAAATTAACCCAAGTTTAGCACTAAAAACTATATACTACTAAAAACTATAAAATAATTTCACTGGATATTTTTCAAATAGCACAAAAATACATGAAAAAATACATGAAAAAGAATATTTCTTTTTTACAAGAAAGTAATTCCACTACACAAGAAGTAGAGTGCATGAAAGGTGGGGTTCCAGCTTTATACACCTCAAATTCATTCCACTTGCCATAAACCACCATAATTAAATATGTATCCTTTCATTTCTTTATCTAAATATGTATCCTTTCATTTATCTATTTACATATTTTTAAAGATTTTTAAAAATTGTATCTGGACACTATACATGATTCTCTTAACTACCTTTTTGATTTTTACTTAATATATTTTAAAGATCTTGTCAAATCCGTTCATATAGATTGACCCCATTGTTTCTAACAACTGCACAGCAGAGATGTTCTAAAATTCTATTCCATCAATCCTGTACTGCTAGTAACCATATTGACACACTAGTGAAATGTAGAGGAAGGGTGTTATAAATATCCTTGCTTAAATTGTCTGAAAGAATAATTTCTAGATTTATTGATCTATATCATAAATCTAACAATTTCCATAAAATAACAAAATTATGTCACACATATAAGTACTGTGCAGTATAGTTTTATTTTTATCAAACTAACATTTAGAAGCAATTTGATCTTAAAACTCATTTGAATCTACAATTGTACACAATGACTATATAAAAATATGGAATGCCAATATTTTCTAGTGACTCGAAGAGAAATCTTTAAAAACCAAAAGCTGGACATGTATATGGAGGGGAAATACATCATATATTTGTGAAAAATATTATCTGAGTATTCATATGTTTTTGACTATTTAAAAAATGTCACCTTACATTAGAGTACTATCAAATCTCATAAAAACACACACTCTCACAATTTAGCATCCATCTGATCTTTCCTCATTATATATGTCTATTTTACACCACAGTTAAAACCCCAACTGAAAATACAAACAACCCTTTAAATAGCACACTGCCTTGAAGTTCAACCTTGCTCACCTTGTTCAGTAATCCATACAACTCCAGTAATTAGTTCTGCTATAGGCTTAAACCATATACAAATGACATAAAATGGGCTGGCTTTGTCCTCCTTTCACTTAGCTACAAATTTCCTCTGAAGGTTTATTAATGAACAGCATAGTCACAAACACTCAAGCTGTCATCAGGCTACTTGCTGTTAAATTTACTGAAGCATACTGTGTACTGTGTACACATTTCCACACATGATTTGTAAAGCCATATCCACTGATTGAAACTGATTTTTCGTAAGTTTCCCCCACTTGCAAAGTGCCCAGTACCAAAGAGTGTATCATTCCATTAAATGTATAGCTTAGCAAGTGAATGACTATTTAGTCTATAGTTGTGTCTTGACTTTCTGTTGAATACCCATTTCCCTCTGTGCCCTATTTCTATTTTCCAAAGACTTTAGTTGCCACATCCTTTGCCTTCCCAGCTCTAGATCAAGTCAAAACATACCCACAAACACACCCTCCATGAATGGCAGGCAGAGGAACACCTTCTTGTGATTCCCTTGGGTTATCATGATGGCACAACCTGCTCTTTGAAAATGAGTAAAATAACAAAGCAATCTTTTAAAAGAGGCAGGTTCAGAGGACAGAGATGGGAAAAGACACAATTAATAAATTATAGCTTCCCAAGAAAGATACACTGCCTCAAGAAAAGTTTCATGGGAGACATAAAATATTAAGCTGAACTCTGAAGGCTAGATTTTCTACAAGGTTTATCATTTCATATGTAATCAATAACCTATACAATGTAAACCTGTTTAGGGAATAGAAAGCAATCCAGCCTCGCTGAAGCATAAGAGGCTAAGAACTGGGATGAAGATGTAGTTTGAGAGCCTAGAAAGAGTAAAGGCCTGCTTTTTCTTTTTCTTCCTCACCCCACCCCTGCCACATTTTTGTTTTCTTTTGTTGTCTTTTGTTTTGTTTTGTTTTGTTTTTGACAGAGCCAGCTGAATCTTTATTTTGGGAAAAAATACTTTATTTGGCTTTTAGTCTGGGATATGGGCAAGAGGCAGTCCCTAAGGCAGTAAACCCCCACACCCCAAGGGTAAGCTGAGGTCTGGGGCTGAGTTTCAGGTGGGTCTCCTGTGCCCTCCACTTCCCTGCACAGCTCCTTTCCCCAACAGCTCAGAGGATAGCAGGGACCACAGTAGTAGTTCACTAGGTAGAACATCAGGTAACTCAGACACCAGCTTCCCACCGTGGGTCTCAATCTTCTTCTCAACCACTGTCTTGGAGGAGCTGGTACTGGTGCAGATGAAGGAGCCAGGGCCTCCACCAGAGCCCAAGCTCGACTAGAAGCCGAGGCCATACTTGAGGTTCCAGTAGTAAGCTGGGCTCAGACCACCTGAGTAGCCACTGGTGGTCTTGGTATGGAAACTCATGTACTGTATCCCAAATTCCAGTGGGTTCTCCTTGCCCTCCAGCAGCTTGCGGTAGGTGGTGATCTCCACATTCAGGGCCAGCTTGACATTCATGAGCTTCTAGTACTCAATCACCACTGGGCCATGTCCTGTTTGGCAGTTCTCAGAGCAGCTTCCACTTTAGCCACCTTGGTCTGAGCATCCTGGAAGGTTAGTTCACCATGATGCTTGGCATCCATGATGGGAGGCTCTAGGAAAGCCCTCTTGGTCTTTGAGGCCGTGGATCTCAGCCTAGATTCAGCTGATGTTCCAGTTAATCTAAGAAATCTCTGTCTTCGTGCATCATAGGTCATCCCCATGCTTCCCAGCCAATGTCTGCAGCTGCTCATACTTGATCTGGTACATGGTCTCGGTCTCAGCCTCAGTCTGGCTGCAACTGGAGATCTCCTCGTACTGGGCTTTGACCTTGGCGATGATGCATCCAGGTCCAGGGAGTGGCTGTTGTCCATGGACAGCACCACAGACAAGTCAGAGTTCTGGGACTGCAGCTCATGAATATCCTCTTTATACAGCTGCCTGTAGAAGTTAATCTCATCAGTCAACCCGTCCAGGCAAGACTCCAGCTTACCTTGTTCATGTAAGTTTCATTCTCATTCTTCTTGATGAGGACAAATTCATTCTCCATCTCTGCGCACTTGTTGATCTCCTCCTCATACTTATTCTTCAAGTCCTCCACCAACCCCTGCATGTTGCCAAACTCTGCCTCCCGTCTCAGTTTCTCTTGGGCCACTATTTCCAGCTGCCGCCAAAGGTTGTTAATGTAGCTCTCGAATGTACTGTCCACATTACTGCAAGTCATCTTCTGCTACTGAAGAGTCCACTTGGTCTCCAGAATCTTATTCTGCTGCTCCAGGCTCCACGCCTTATCAATGAAGGAAGCAAACTTGTTAAGGCTACTGATCTGCTCCTTCTCCTGGATGAACATAGCCTGGATATTGGGGTCCACCTCCCACTTCAGGGAGCTCAGCAGGCTCTTGTTCACATGGACCTCTTTGATTGCCCCCATACTTCCAGCTCCGTCGAAAACCCCAGCCAGATTCATGTTGGTACCTAGGCCAACCTGGTAGCTGCTGACCACCCAGGAAAAGGTCAAGGAGTTGATGCTGAGCCCACTCGAGTACAAGTGGCTGCTCAACACCTGGGGGCCAGATGACCTCCTTTATCAACAAAGGAATCAGGAAAAAGATGATCCTTATACCCTGATATCATGAAGCAGACAGGACATACTCCTACCTGGAACCTCTTCAACTCCGAAAGTATGATTCTCAATCCAGTTTCCTGCAGTCACTAGCAGTATAAGCATTAAGACAAATAGTAGGGCGTGGAAGGAAAAAAGAAAAAGGGATTCATGGATAACAGGGTGGTGACTGCAGGAAGGAGGAAGGTATAAGGGGGTTAAATGGTAATAAAAAATACAATAATTTTCTTTTTAAAGACAAACAAGACATCTAAAACTTGCTATAGAAACAGACTGGGGAAGGAAGTCTATGCCTATCCCACAGTCAGTAAATAGAGAAAAAAAAAAGTCCAGGGTGCACAGTGGCAGCAAAGAAGAAAGAGAAACAGGACCATAAGCAAACACTGACTTCTATAAAAACACAAAAATACTCCAATGCAACTAAAAAGCAATCAAACTTGGAATGATATTTGTAGAAAACAGAGCTAAAGGTTCATATCCTTAATTCAGAATAATATTCATAATAAAATATTTTAAAATGGTAAAATATGGAAAAATGGACTATTAAAATTGTTCAAATTCCCTAGTAATTACAAAAACAGGACTAGAATTTTCATTTAAAAAATAAAAATTGTTTTAATAACAATTTAAGTATTGTAAAAAATCATTTTCGTGTTACTTATGTGACTACAAATATTGGAAACAAACTAACAAAATGTATCCAAATACTATTTGACTCATAATTAGCTTTCTAAAAATCTTATCCCTTAAGAAAAAAGGAAGTTAGACAATAATTTATGCATATAGCTCTTTACTGCAATGTAATTCATGATAATAAAATTTGTAAACACACTTCCGACCAAGATGGAGGTGCACGTGGACACACTGTGCCTCTTCTCACAACCAAGATTAAGTACAACAAAAATATAGAACAAGAAAAAAAGAAAAGAAAAATCAACCAGAATAGACAGAAAACTGTATTGTACAGAAGTCCGACAACGATTCACCCTGACCGATAAGAGAGGTGGAGTCAGTGGCCGGCAGAGAGGAATCCCCACAGGAAAAGGCAGTGGCTGGTGGTCCCGGGCGCACAAGCGGCAGTTGGCACACCCCAGGAATTCAGGCGGTGGTTACCTGGTGCGGAGAGGCAACGAGCAGACCAAGCGAGGCGCACAAGGCGGCTGATCGTGGTCACACTTTCACGCACAGATAAATTAGGCAGAAATGGGCAGCAAGACAGACTGCAGAACCTAGGGCCCCAGCACCGGAAAATGAGGCCTAAAAGCACCCATTGAAAACATTCGTGGAGACTGAAGTGCTGGGAGAGATCCCAGCCTCACAGGAGAGTTTGTTGGAGAGACTCACATGGTGCTAGAGTGTACAAAAGCCCACTCACACAGAAATCAGCACCAGAAGGGCCCAATTTGCATGGGGAAAGCGGCGGAAGGGACTGGAATCCGCCAGAGTACAGAGCAAGTGCCATTGTTCCCTCTTAGACCCCATCCCCACATACAACATCACAACTCAGAGACTGGGTTGCCCCGCCCTGGGAAACACCTAAGGTTCCACCCCTCACTATGTAACAGCCACAACCAGACAAAAAACAAACAAAAAGCCCACAAAACCAAAAATGGCTCAAACGGGAGAACAGATCAAAGCCCAAGAGCTAATTCATCTAAGCAACCAAGAGACAGCCAACCTATCAGATGCACAGTTCAAAGTTCTGGTAATCAGGATGCTCTCAGAAGTGGTTGATTTTGGTCACAAATTAGAGGAACAAATGAAGGCTACAATAAGTGAAATGAAGAAAAACGCACAGGGAACCAAATAGTGATGGGAGGAAAACTGGGACTCAAATCAATGGAGTGGACCAGAAGGAAGAAAGAAACAACCAAACAGAAAAGAAGGAAGAAACAAGAATTCAAAAAATGAGGAGAGGCTTAGGAACATCCAGGACATCTTTAAACATCCCAACATCCAAATTATAGGGGTACCAGAAGGGGAAGAGGAAGAGCAACAAGTGGAAAACTTATTTGAACAAATAATAAAGGAGAACTTCCCAAACTGGCAAAGGAAATAGACTTCCAGGAAGTCCAGGAAGCTCAGAGAGTCCCAAAGAAGTTGGACCCAAGGAGGAACACACCAAGGCATATCATCATTACATTAGCCAAGATTAAAATGAAGGAGAGAATTCTAGAAGCAGCAAGGGATAAGGGCACAGTCACCTACAAAGAAGTTCCCATCAGACTGTCAGCTGATTTCTCAAAAGAGACCTTCCAGGCAAGAAGGGGCTGGAAAGAAGTATTCCAAGTCATTAAAGGCAAGGACCTGCATCCAAGATTGCTCTATCCAGCAAAGCTGTCATTTAGAATGGAAGGGAAGATAAACTGCTTCTCAGATAAGGTCAAATTAACAGAGTTCATCATCACCAAGCCCTTATTATATGAAATGTTAAAGGGACTTATCTAAGAAAAAGAAATAAAAAATAGGACAGTAAGAAGACAGCAAACTCACAGATATTAACAACCACACCTAAAACAAAAGCAAACTAAGCAAACAGCTAGACCAGGAGCAGGAACACAGAAATGGAGATCACATGGAGGGTTTGCAATAGGGGAGTGGGAAGAGGAGAGAGGGGGGAAAAGGTACAGAGAATAAGTAGCATAGATGGTGGGTAGAAAATAGAGAGGGGGAGGGCAAGAATAGTGTGGGAAAAGTAGAAGCTAAACAACTTATAACACATGGACATGAACTAAAGGGGGGAATGTGGGTGGGAGGGCGTGTGCAGCGTGGAGGGGAATGATGGGGGAGAAATGGGACAACTGTAATAGCATAGCAATAAAATCTAATTGAAAAAAAATTGTAAACAACCTCTATGACAACAGGATAGTTAAATTAGGATGATATAGTCGACAATTAAAAATAGTATTTTTGAGCACTTCAAAGTGGCATAAGAAAATATTCAAAAACAACAGGATACAACAAGATATAAAATATGTTTGATAATATTTTAATTTTCTTTAAAAGAAAAAATATTTATATGCATGACAGAAAGCCTGGCTTAGTAAAGTAGGTACAAGATCTCATCAAATTGATACTCTATGATCCCACAGTATCTGGAATAACTACAATACAACACAGGGTCCTCCTAAAATCACAGGCCATTGCACAGCACTCGATTAATAAATGTTGAATTAAACTCAGTACCAGTCTGAGAAATTTGGTAAGCACTGATTAGTAGTTCCAGGCTTTGTGCTTAAGAAACAAACCAATGAAGAAAAAGGTCCAGAACCACTAACCTAGCCACAGAGGACTACTCTGTCCACAGACCCTAATGAGGGAGTAGAAAACAGGAAGCTGAGAGCTAAATACATGGCATCTATTGAAGACAGTTCCCTCCACAGCAGCGTCATTTGCCTTTATCATGTGGAGTTTCCATAAATTTATTGCAAAGTTTAGTAATTATAAAGACCAATAAAATACATCTGATTCAATCTGCTATTGTGTCAATTCGTTCCAGATGGTAAAATGGAGAAGATAAACAGGAGACAAAAGGGGTCTGAGAATGAAATCAATAAAAACTACATTATATCAATATAATAAAGTTAAACCTGCATGTACCCACTGGAATTCTAAGTTTATAAATTTCCCAACCTGAACTTTTTTTTTTTTAAAACAGTGAATTGCATCATCCCAATTTTCTTAGGAAAGTGCATCAGTTACTCGTTAATTGAGTATGAACTTTAGATACTCCATTGCACAACTCAAAGAGTGGATACTCTGAAATATGGATCTAAACCTCCAATTCCTTTTCTTCCTTTTCATACAGGCTGCTCTGATAGAATCACCAGGGTGAACACAAACTAAAGTGGCAACAGGGACTGAACAAGAATCTGTGCTCAGCACCAACGTTTTTCAGTCCAGCACTTAATGCTGAATCAGACTCCTTTATTAGCCACAGACTTCTTCCATCTCAATAGCACCAGCACACATCTATATACTAATTGGGGGGAGGGCGGGAGGAAGCACCATGGACTGATAATAAGGAGCCTACAGAACAGAAACACCTTTTCAGATCCACTGCTATAGCATAAACCCATGTACAAATCTGAGAACAACTGTTATTTCTTAAGAAGTCCTGGTTAAGCTTACTCAGACATTTTAGGGCTTAGGATTCAGCATTAATTTTGAAGGTCAGAGTGTACACAGCACAAAATTCAGAAAAACCTAACATTCTCTCTAATCAAATGTGAAATACTAAAGCATTAAATCATGTTTTCTACAAATTATGGGCATATACTGAAAAATGGATGAGGTTTTAGAGACACAATCTAGACATTTCAGAATTTAAACATTCAACATCACTAGGGCCACTTACGGGAAGAAATATGTAACAGAGAGGTTTCACACAGGAGAGCTAAGCAGGGTGTGGAACACTGCTTTCTTAGTCATCTTTTCCCTCATCTATCCCTTCAACCCCCTGCCAAGACAGCGTCCAATGTGCGCCTTTACTGGCAGAGTAATGTCGCATTTGTTTTTCTTCAACTCTAGCATTCCACCCAGAATAGAAAAGTTTGAATTTAACTTTTTAAATATACATTGTATATGTTCTTTCGTTGTTTGATTTTAAGAATGACGTAAAATTAAAAGGTATTTTAAGCACCATCTGTTCTCTTGCAACAATAGGCAATAATTTCCCAATTGTCTTACTTCATGTATGTGTTATAAATCTAGAGTACCCTTTATGATTACTGCAATTGGTGTTATTTTATGTAGCCCTCCTTGCCTATGTGCATATTTAGAAACCAAGCTGGATTTCAACTCCCCTTTGTGCCATTCCTATTTCAATTTACATTATCATAGAACTGTTGACAAAGTCATTTAGCTACTATTTCCTGTCAAGTCTTCCAAATTCACTGGAATAATACGTTACGAGGCCAGAAAAATGCAACTCTAAAGACACTTATCAAAATTTTTTTGACCTGTCCAATTCTTCAAATATGAGGACACAGTTACAAATGCTGACACTCAGTAAAACAAAAACTATAATGGCATTAACTATCTTCCAGTATTAATTGTGGTGGAATAAGCTGAGATGGCAGGTGCAGGCAGGGCCCGTCAACAAAGACAGAACTGGAAACGTGCAAGTGCACCAGGTCCATGTAGCCATCTGCTCTGCACGAAGGGAATGAAAAGAAAGCAATGAACTAAGGCATTCATTTTCAAAGTCCTGATTTGTTAACAAGATCTGTGCAATGAACTCTTATGTACAACTGTGATTCTGTGACACCCCTCAGAAAAAAAATCCACTGCAAACCATCTGTCATACCCTATTGGGATAAGCTAGAAGATTTTTCTAATAAATATCTATACTCTAAAAATTTTTTACTTGCCATAAATGATAAACATATTAAAAGGAAAGATGTTAAAAGGAGAGACACTGAAAAAAATGTGTTCAATATTGATCATCTTTGTGTAGATTTTTTAAAAGATATAGATATATGCTGATGTTTTTGAAGGTATATATAAGGAGTTAACAGGTTTTAACATTTCTTTTTTTTTAAAGATTTTATTTATTTTTAGAGAGATGTGAAGGAAGGGAGAAAGAGATGGAGAGAAATATTGATGTAAAAGAAAAACAACAATTGGTTCCCTCTCATACACGTCCCAACTGGGGACTGAACCCACAACCAGGCATGTGCCCTCACCAGAAATCAAACCAGCGGGGACTTCCGGCCAAGATGGAGGCATAGCTGAACACACTGTGCCTCCTCTCACAACCAAGATTAAGGACAACAAAAATATAGAACCCAAAAAAAAAGCAAAAGAAAAAGAAAACCCAACCAGGACAGAGAGGAAAACTGAATTGTGTGGGAGTCCAACAACAATGATTCACCCAGACGAGTAAGAGGGACGGAGTCAGTGGCCGGCAGAGTCAGATCACAGCGGCATAAGCCGGTGGTGATCCCAGGCACACAGTCACTCCAGGAGCACAGGCAGCAGTGTTGTCGAATGCAAGGAGACCAAACGGGGCACACAAGGCAGCGGACTACGGACACCCATTCGCGCACAGATGAACCAGGCGAAAAGGGGCAAGACAGACTGTGCAACCCAGGGCCCCAGTGCCGGGAAGTGAAGCCTAAAAGCACTCATTGAAAATATTGTAGGGGCTGAGGTGCCGGGAGGGAGTCCCAGCCTCACAGGAAAGTTTGTTGGGGAGACCCATGGGGTCCTGGAACGTACGCAGGCCCACCCACATGGAAATCGGCACCGGAGGGGCCCAATTTGATAGGGGAAAGAGGCTGAAGGGACTGGAATCAACGAGACAGCGCAGAGCAAGCGCCATTGTTCCCTCTGGAACCCTGCCACCACATTCACCATCACAACCCAGCATCTGGACTGCCCCGCCCTGGTGAACGTCTAAGGCTCCGCCCCTCACTACGTAACAGCCACAACCAGACAAAAACAAAAAAACCAACACCAAGGATGGCTCAAAAGGGAGAACAGACCGGGGCCCTGGAACTAATTCATCTGAGTGACCAGGAGGTGGTCAACCTATCAGATGCATAGCTCATAGCACTGGTAGCCAAACTATCAGAAGCACAATTCAAAGCTCTGGTGATTAGGAAGCTCACAGATTTGGTTGATTTTAGTCACAAATTAGAGGAACAAATGGAGGCTACAATAAGTGAAATGAAGAAAAACGCACAGGGAACCAATAGTGATGGGAGGAAAACTGGGACTCAAATCAATGGAGTGGACCAGAAGGAAGAAAGAAACAACCAAACAGAAAAGAAGGAAGAAAGAAGAATTTTAAAAAATGAGGAGAGGATTAGGAACCTCCAGGACATCTTTGAACGTCCCAACATCCGAATTATAGGGGTACCAGAAGGGGAAGAAGAAGAGCAACAGGTGGAAAACCTATTTGAACAGATAATAAAGGAGAACTTCCCCAATCTGGCAAAGGAAATAGATTTCCAGGAAGTCCAGGAAGCTCAGAGAGTCCCAAAGAAGTTGGACCCAAGGAGGAACACACCAAGGTACATCATCATTACATTAGCCAAGATTAAAATGAAGGAGAGAATTCTAGAAGCAGCAAGGGATAAAGGCAGAGTCACCTACAAAGGAGTTCCCATCAGACTGTCAGATTTCTCAAAAGAGACCTTCCAGGCAAGAAGGGGCTGGAAAGAAGTATTCCAAGTCATGAAAGTCAAGGACCTACATCCAAGATTGCTCTATTCAGCAAAGCTGTCATTTAGAATGGAAGGGAAGATAAAGCGCTTCTCAGATAAGGTCAAGTTAACAGAGTTCATCATCACCAAGCCCTATTATATGAAATGTTAAAGGGACTTAGGTAAGAAAAAGAAGATAAAAAATAGGACAGTAAAAAGACAGCAAACTCACAGATATTAACAAACCACACCTAAAACAAAAACAAACTAATCAAACAGCTAGATCAAGAGCAAGAAAACAGAAATGAAGATCACATGAAGGGTTTGCAACAGGGGAGTGGAAGGAGGAGAGGGGGTAAAGGTACAGAGAATAAGTAGCATAGACGGTGGGTAGAAAATAGACGGGGAGGGCAAGAATAGTGTGGGAAATGTAGAAGCTAAAGAACTTATGACACATGGACATGAACTAAAGGGGGGAAATGTGGGTGGGAGGGGGTGTGCAGGGAGGAGGGGAATGATGGGGGAGAAATGTGACAACTGTAATAGCATAATCAATAAAATACAATTTAAAAAAATCAAAACAGTGACCTTTTGCTTTGCAGGATGACAACCAACCAAATGAGCCACATCAGCTAGGGCCAGATTTTACCTTTGAAGAAGGGATGGGAATGAGTGTCATTAAATATTTTTATACTTTAAGTTTTTAAATCATGGGTACATATTAATTCTTTCTTTTATTTTTGTACTTTTGCACAATGGGTATTTGGGTAGTAATATGAAGAGCCATAGTGATTTCCTTTCAAATAATTTTCTGTAAAATTAAAAGTATTCTAGTATAATAACTTACTTAATGATTCCCAGATCTTTGAACATTTTAGTTATCATCCAATTTTTGCTGATAAAACTAGCACTGCAATAACCATCTTTGTAAATGAACTTTTGCCTGAATTTTGATGAATTCCTAGGAGTGTAGAAAAAAGGTCCAAGGGCACAGAAATGTTGAGAGCTATTTATATATAAATACCCGCTTTTCAGGATGCTTATGCCAGTTATACTGCCACCAAAAGAAACGCAGAGTGCACACTCTACTAACTACATTCCCATGTCCACTGGAACTTTCCTGTTATATTTACTAATAAGAAATCATTATTATTTTGAATAATACTGAAGTTTGAACATTTTTCCAATTTTATTTACTAGCAAAGAAACAGGTCTTCATTCTATTTCAATAATCATCCGCACAGCCCTGGCTGCTGTGGCTAAGCGAATTGAGTGCCCGCCTGCAAACTGAAAGGTTGCTGGTTTGATTCTGGGTCAGGACACATGCCTGGGTTGCGGGCTATGTCCCCAATTGGGGGTGTGCAAGAGGCAACTGATCCTTGTATCTCTTACATATTGCTATTTCTTTCCCTCTCTTTCTCTCTCCCTTCCTCTCTCTCTGAAAATAAATGAATAAAATCTTTTTAAAAATCATCAGAACAGTCCAATTTAAAAAAAAAAAAAACTTAAAAACTAAAGAACAATCCAAAATATACATTCCTGAGATCTGGAAATATTCTACCAAGCATCACTGAAAATTATTAATAGGCCTTTAAAAATTTCCACTATGAAAATTTAGGAAGTTGCTGGAAACTACCTACTTTTTTTTAACTCAATTGAAATAAAACCCTGGAGTATGTAAAAGCCACATGTGGACTACAGTCAAACTTAGCGAGAAACTTTTAACATCCATGATGGCTTTCTTTCCAAGGATTTACAATACGTGCTATTTTTAATTCAACATGGTGCCCAAGAGCAAGAGTATGTTTTTGAAGACGAAAGCAGCCACTCTGTCAATTCCTCCTCTCAGCAATATGGCCTATAGAATCCCAAACACTGTTAGTGGATATCATACTTTTCATACTCCCCTCATTTTTGTGGAAAGTAAAAGTAAATGGATCTGAGAAATCTGTAGAAAGATAAAAAGCAACCCATCTGCCCATCTGCTGTTAGCATGTATCCAGCAAATACTATTCCTACAGCCACTGCTATTCAGGCCTGAACTCCACCATCTTCCCCAAATTAGTATTGGGGAGTGCCCTGACTTAAAAATGACCCATGATGAATCACTTTTTTTAAATGTATTCAGCAGTAGAAGATGGTGCTATGTGACTGTCCCAGCTACCCCATCTTCACTACAGCCTGCTGGGGCACCAGTTAAAGGTCTCTCTGCAGGTAAGGAAACTACAGTTGACAGAAGCAAGTTACACAAGTACCCAACACAGAGCCCGAATTCTAACACATATTGATGTGATTGGGATGGGTTTTTGTTTGCCTGCACTCAAATTAGCCATCAAAACACTTTTACTAAGGAAGAAACACCTCTGAAAATAGAGCAATGAATAACTTGTATTTCTGACAAAGTTATGAAAAAATAAACACTGGCATACTTTCTCCAGACTTTGATTTTTAAACCGAACCTCTTCATCTCCCTAGTCAGATATACAAAGTATGCACTTTAAGTTAGGTCTGATCACCTTATGATTTGTAAGTTGCAGACTTCAGTGTTGCCTTGTCCTCACCTAGAAAGAGAGAGGAGTATCCTGTTACTCCTCTAGGGCATTTTCCTCCATGTCTCTACCAGTCCTATTCTCCCTTCTATTTCACCAGGATTGGCCCACTGAACTGATCCATCATCACTGGAACAGGAAACAGGATCTCCCTTACACCAGACTGGCCTACCACTAAGCCAAAGTCAATTCCCAAACTGAAATTCTAGAAGAAAAATGCAGTGGAAATACAATACTAATCCACCACATAGCTACCTAGTCCACACCACAACTCTGCAAACCTCTTTATAGATTTAATTTCACTTATTTTTCAGAAGTACTATAAAGAAGCTTTAATATCCATTTTACATGTGGAAAAAGGGAGATTTAGACAGGTTACTTAAGTACTTGCTCCAACCACAGAGTTAGTAAAAAGAAAGGGTAGGAATGGAATCATTTTGGCTAACCCTTGAACTTGTATCCTTTTGACACTACAAAACAATGTTTCCCTTGTACATGAGTAAATGAAACTCAGCAGAATTACATACTGTCTGAGAGAGATTCAAGACAAAGTATATTAACTCTCCAGAGTGTCTACCGTCTCCACCATCCTGTGTTGTCTCCCTTGAGTGCTTCTGAGAGCAATCCTATAGAGATCATGGAATTTCGATGACTATTTGAGCTGTATTTCTAATTAAGCATTTTGAAGAGAGATGCAAGATATAATTAATTTTATAAAACTGACTTTGAGTAATCTCATGGAACATAAGGCATGCTATATTTTTCTTCCATAATGTTTTCTAGCCTTTTATAAAAGATTATAAAATAATAGCAATATTAGTGAACTATACATACATACAATTCTCATCCCCTGCCCCCAAAATACTGATATATCTGACTTTAAAATAATTTCCCAATATTATGATTTCATTTTTCATATTTTAATGACATTACAACTCTAAGTTGAAAATTCTCTTATTTATTAGTCACACTCAAGTATGATAAAAATCAAAATAGCAAACAATAACAGTAACAGTAACAGACATAAAATCATAGAAACTGCACTCAGCACTATAAACAAAAAGGCATAAAAATATTAATATTATTTTCACTGAAAGAGAGCACTTAGAAAAATTCATCCTCGTCAATACAAATGAAAGACAGAAACAGTTCTGGCTGGTGTGGCTCAGTAGACTGAGAGCCGACATGTGAGCCCAAAGGTCACTGGTTTGATTCCCAGTCAGGGCACATGCCTGGGTTGTGGGCCAGGTCCCCCATTTGGGGGCATGCAAGAGGCAACCAATCAATGTATCTCTCACACATTGATATTCTCTCCCTCTCTTTCTCCCTCCCCTTCTCTCTACAAATAAATAAATAACATCTTTTTAAAATATATTTTTTAAAAAAGAAAGCAGGCAACAATGCCTGGCAGAATTAGCTGTAAGCACTAAATTTTGTAAACAGTGTCGCAAAGAATCAGTGCTCTAAAATTTTGCGTCGGAAATCAACACCAAATTCAGAGTGTCTAAGTGTCCAGAAGACACTTTTATTTTGCCTTCCTCATTTTAGAAAGAGGTAAAATATAGTATTGGCCAGTTTGTAGGAGATAAATGTCTAGTAAATTAAAAATAACAGGTATGCTAAAAGAAGGAGATAACTAAGCACTAGGCTCCTATCTTACATCAGATTTTTTTAGGGTCTGCCTTACTAGGGCTACCTTTCTTCTTTGAATTGGCTAACACTGATTCTTTTCATTGCAAAGGTACAGACCTATTAAAGCAGTAATTGAGATTAATCATGGGTTTCTTCACCCATTTTTTATTCTCTTTGATATCTAAATATAAAAAAAAACTTATTCAGCTATTACCTTCATCATTTTTAGCCTTCTTCCTGAGGATGGGCCTTGCCATTGGCACAGAGAGTATTCTGTGGCCACAGCTTCTATGGGGAACTTTTAAGCTACAGTTCCACCAAGGAGTTTCTGAAAGAGGAGTGCTCATCCTTTCAATCACCTTGCTCAAAGCAGAGGGAGGACAGACTATGGATCCACAGATTAAAGTCTACAGCCACTTACCCTAGTGAAATCCCATTAAAGCTTTCTTTTGATTCAAAGAGGTCATAGCAAATAATCAAGTAGCCAAAACTCCCACAGGCTTAAAATTGGGCATCACATTTTGTTACTGTTCAATCAGCAGAGAACAAAAAGGTCACTGAACAGTCAGTGACCTTGACTGGCATGCCTTATTTAAGAGTCCTATTTCACACTTAGCCTCTTTTGCTGAAAACAAATAAACAAAAAATAAAAAAATAAAAAATCACTGTGTGGCTGGCTAGGCCAGGGGTTCTGAGCCCACTTATGGAATTTTCCCATGTTCTCCTTTAACCAGCTTTTTCTTTAATTCACACAAGTGTATCAAAAGGCTAAATATCTTTTAAAAGAGGCACTGTGTAAGAGCAAACAATTAGCAATCAGATCATAAAGTTTTCAAATGAATTACCAACTGCTAGCAGGAGAATCAATGGCCAGCAACAGGAATGGCCACATTCGAATCCAGCCCCACTGGCCACAAACTTCTCTTTAACCCCTATATGCTTCTTTCTAAGCCACATGTGGACATCTCCAACCACAACTTTTGAATCAAGTTAGGAACAGGACCACTATTTTAACATTACAGCTTCAGCAAGGCAGAATGATTTTCCCGAAGAAAATCAGCTTATTTGGTGATACAGGAGAAGTGACTTTATGCAAATGATCCATGTTTTTTCTTTTTCTTTCCTTGTCCTAAAACTTTTCAAATCAACATTTCCTTTTCTGCAATGAAATCTTGGGCATCATCTGATTTGATGTGATGACATTTTCATTTTGAAAATGAATTTTAAGTATGGACTGGACAACTTTAGGTTCTCCGAACATTTTTTAATGTAGTAAATTTCTACTTTACATCGATATTTAAATTACATCTATAATTTTTTACTGTTTGACAGAGCTGTCAGTGAATGTTAGCTGAAATATTTTTTTTAAAACAGTAGAAAAACATTGTCTAAATGGGGAAAATTAAAAGATACACAAGATTCCTATCTTTGAATCCTGGTTCTGATGCTTTTGATCAAATGGCCTTGGGCAAGTCTATTAATCGTTCAACGAACTATTTCTTGAGTATTTATTATGTGCTGGGTAGAGAACACAGAAATGAACTAGTGATAGTTTTTAATCCCCACTCTTACAGAACTTTGTTATATAAGTGCAAGAGAGACAAATAAAATAAATTAGAATATTATACATATATGTCAGACAGTAATAAGAAAAAAATAAGCTTAAAGGAGATACAGGGATTATGGGGGGCGGGGGAGGGGTGCAGGAGAAAGTTGTTTCCAGATATTTTAAATAAAGATGGTACTTAACTCTTTGATAATTTAGGTTCAGCTTTGATAGCCCAAATATAGTACTATATAATTACATTATTATATAAGAGATCAAGAGTTTATTTATTTATTTATTTTAATTGTTTCCACTTCATCGCTCAAGTACAGAACTTGACATGAGCCTGGATCTTCAGCAATGTGCAGAGCAGAGACTCAGGGGGGTGGGTACATGATTTGGGTGAGGAGGGAAACAGATCAGAGAGGAAATACTGGAAGGGGATCCATAGGGTGATCGCCATGACACCAGAAGACATCATCAACCACACTAACTGTGTGAGGAAGGGAACAGAGAGAAGTAATGGGCACAAGAGTGGTTTTCCCTATGTCCCTAGCACCCACATGGAGGCCACATGGAGGCCACATGTTTTAAAATGGACAGGGAGGAGGAAAGGAAGAGGAAAATGGCTGCCCAGGAGGACTCCCTATCCACCCTGGTTTCATATCTGACTCTATATCCCCACTGTCATTTGAAAATGGGCATAGCAAAAAGAGTAAGCAAAATAAATTACGTAACAATCTGATGAGTGTGTGTGAAAGAGGGAGGGAAAGAGGGGTTGAAAACACCTAAAATGATCCCCTACATTAATCCCCCAGCCTATTCCTTTTCCCCTTTCCCCCAAACCACCATCCAACCACACAGAAAAATAAAGGTCTAATTCTCTCAAAATTCTTCAATTTTTACAAAAGAAACAGGGTAGAGCACAGTAGGGAGCAGGGGAAGCAGGCAGCTGCAGGAATAGGGCTTGGGAGAGGCTATGCTTCTGTCTCCACCTGAGACTGGCTCCCTGTTTTTGCACAAAGAAATAAAGAAAGAAAAAATAGCCCTGGCCAGTGTAGCTCAGTGGATTGAGTGTCAGCCTGTGAACCAAAGGGTCACTGGTTCAATTCCCAGTCAGGGCACATGCCTGGGCTGCCAGCCAGGTCCCCAGTAAGGGGCACATGAGAGGCAACCACACACTGATATTTCTCTTCTTCTCTTTCCCTATCCCTTCCCTTTTCTCTAAAAATGAATAAATAAAATATTTAAAAAACAACAAAAAACCTAGGAAGGGATTTAAAAACAAAAAAATTTCTAAAACCACTGAACAAAATTAAGAACTAGCTATATACAATACACTCAACTCTTTAACCTTCATGCACTCTCTTATATTGTTATTTTATCTTGCCCAATATGTTTCCTTCTTCCCTCTAAAAATATTGTACTAAAAGGCACATTTACAGGATATATCCATGAAACTTCCAATTCTGCAGGTGCCCAAATACCTATTAGTTATTACAGAACAGAGGCTATTAATGATACATTTGGATGTTATTACACATCTCCAATTTATAAACAGATAAGCTGATGGCTTGGAAATCAAATATCTTTTAGTAGAAAAAAATTACATCACATTGAAGGATCTCAACCCAATCATACAAAGGCCTTATTTAATTTACTAAAGACCTCTGGGTCTCAACCCCAAAGCATCCACCAGACTCACCTATGGGAATTTTTAAAATGCAAATGCGGTGTCAGAGATTCTTATCCTGTTGGTATGAGCGGGGCTAGGAGTCCATGCTTTTAAAGCTCTACAGGGTTGAGAACAACTCTATGCAGAGACCACATCTGTCTAAAACTGTCAGTGGCTTGCCATTTACTTAGCCAGCCTTCTTTATAGTTATGGTTGCCCATGGGATATAAAAGGAAGTTTTCAGGTGGGTCTCAAGGAAAGATTTTTCTCCCAGACAGGCTTTCTAGTCCACTACTGGAAGTCTCATATTTTCTGAATCCCATAACTCAACACTTTATGAGAGTAAAATAGGAACAAATGTGAATATTCTGTCTAAATACCTCTTCCAGATATGTAAATACTAACTCGCCAGTTGGAGTACAAGCTCTTAAGGACATGAGTTCTTATGCTTCTTTTTCTCTACATATTATTCTCTCTTATTCCTTTCAAGCCCTGTAAAAAAGGCACCATACAGCCACCTATCAGCACTGTATCATGAGGGCCCAGGAAACGGAAAGAACAGGTAAAAAGAGAAAATGCAGAATATAAAAACCCCCATGGCTCACAAATTTGTAATATACATGCTTTATCAGACACTTAAAATTAGAATGCCAAGAACTGTTAAATGAGCAATGTGAAAAATAGGCCATATTTGC
Organism: Anoura caudifer; assembly: GCA_004027475.1. Lineage (NCBI taxonomy): Eukaryota > Metazoa > Chordata > Mammalia > Chiroptera > Phyllostomidae > Anoura > Anoura caudifer. Next base: position 82,116 of record PVKU01005534.1, on the reverse strand, counting down.
TTTCTTTCACAAGCCACAGGAATAGAGAAATGTCACTCTATTAGTATTTTGTGATCTAAAGCATATTAACTTATAACCTAGTGATTCACCACTAAAATGATTCCTAATTGTTTTAATATATACTGCTGCCCAAGATTAAAGGTTTTTTAGGAAGGATGCTACCTGATTTAAGAAAAAACAAATTTAATTTTACAGAAGGATTCAAATATAAAATAAAATGAACCCATACTGTGGTTTCTGTATGCGAGAAAATCTAATAGTTGAAATCCCTTCCAGATGAAAGGGAAATCAATTTCAAAATTCTATCATCTCTTTTTAAATTTGTTCGAACATTTGAGGATTCAAATGTCAGAAAGCTTTAAAATTAGATAGTGAAGTAACACTCCTGGCGTTCTTAAGAGAACATTCCCAGCTCTGCAATGCAATTTTTCAACATTCTGGCGTATCATATTAATAGAGTATCACCTATAATAAAATTAATGCAAAATAAGAGATATCATTTTGGAGTTACCAACTATTACCTCTCCTTCCAAGAAGATAACATTATTTAATGTGCTGTAGATAAGTCTCTCACACCGCACAACGTCATAAATACACAACTTCGGATGGTGTAGGCTAGATATGACTATCCCCAAGACAATGATTCTTTTTTACTCAAGAAAATCAGTACAGTAAATAACTTTTCTTCCCTTTGAGACAATCACAGTGCTTGAGGCTGATGCAACACAAAAACAAAATATCTTCACAAATGTCTCCAAACAGTCAAGCTGAAAATCTAAGCCAAAGTTTCATTTAACAGCCTGTCAGTTTTTTGATGTGAAGCTAATGAATGCAGTGGCAAACAAATCCATCAAACCTAACATCAAAACAACTCCATTTCATCCCACCAAACGGAAAAATGAAATACAACCTGCAGGCCAGCTCTTTGATCCAACTCAGCCAGGAAGCAGCCCTGTGAGTGCCACACAGCTGCTGCACAGAAGTAATCATGGACTCCATTTCACCAGAGAAAGAAAGAATACACCACAAACGGAAAACATTCACCTCGAATATGCACCAATATCTTACTTCAACTGTTAATCTGTTACATATTTTTAAACCTCTACTACAAAAAATATAACATTTTATTCTAAATTGCTCTGATGTTCAAAGCTGCTATAATACCTAAGATAAATAACTTGATAGTATTTCCCACTCATACCACAATTTTACAAACAGAGGTTTATTACAAGACCTCTGCTCTTTATGAAATCTCCTTGAAGACAAATAATACATCTTTCTCCTTTGTACACACACACAGCACAATTCCTGTTGCAGAGGAAAAAATTGCTGAGCACTCACCAAAGCCAAACACTGCCTAAGTCAGTAGTCAAATAAGTGTGTGGCTACACAGAACATTCTCCTCAATTTTATTTTTTTTTTCAGTGAAAACCTTACCTCTGGTTAATGAAATGGGGAAAATTACATAACTGCCGTGTCAGGTAGATGTGTCCTCTGAAGACAAGGCCTTCTGTTCTGTAGTAGATCACACAGGATTTGCTATGCTATATTTTGCAAGTCAAGGCAAAGGACAGCTAAATAATCCTCATTGATGAGAGGAAGAAAGAGAGGAAGAAAGAGAGGAACAAGAGGAATAGTAAGGCTATGGGGCATTAGTGGAGATTTTTAGGAACAAACAGAGTCAAATTAAGTTGGCATCAAGGCCATGAGGTCAATGTCCTTCATGCCCACCTTTGCCCATTTTCTGAAGATCTTTTCCATAATCTAAGCGTAAAAAAAGCATTCTGTGAGATGAGGCAGTTTGGGTAGATATGATTAAAAAGAGGGAGGGATTATTGAAATTAAGTGCTAAAAAAACAGAATATACTGAAAAGCAGTAAAATATTCACATAATTATAGTTGTTGAAAATATAAAGCATCTAGAAATTTGCTGAAATTTGGAAGATAGCTACTTGGGCTTAGCACAAATAATAGAATGGGAGTTCCAGTCAATGTAGTCATTTCTGAAACATATATACCACATACCAAAAGGTCAGCAATACATTCAACAGAAATCCACAGAAATCCCCTCTCTCATCCTACTCCAGAGATGCCACCAGAAGGCAAGCAGCCAATGACCAAGGAAGAAGTCCTTGATTCCTTGCCAGAGCCAACCTGACTCTCACTTCTTTGCTCTCATCAAACACGAATCCTTCAACTCATGAATTCATAGAAAAATGCATGGTGCCTGGCATACAGTAGACAAGCTCTTTGAATAAATGGAGCTCTGTTCAATAGCAGTCACCTGAATGGGCTGAAAAGGTCATGTTCACCAAAGTCCACTGGCAGTCAAACAAAGATAATATATCGGTGAATCCCTGAGGATTACCTTTTCAAACCCTAGTGCCATTTTTTAATTAAAGAACAGCCTTCTGTAACAACTCTTTTCTAAGTCATGAAAATAAGAAATACTAGTTTGTAATATATAAAATATAATCTGTGGAGATCCCACATTGATTGCTACACTACAAACAGATACTTTATCAGATACTTTCATATACTCAAATCAAGAATGTGACAGGTAGCCCTGGCTGGTGTGGTTCAGTTAGTTGGACATCATTCTGAGAAATGGAAGGTTGCGGGTTCAGTTCCTGGATGGCGCATGTACAAGAGCAACTGATCGATGTTTCTCACCCTGTCTTTCTCCTCCCTTCCCCACTATCTAAAAATAAATAAATAAAATCCTTAAAAAAAATACAACAGTTAAAGCGGATATCACCCCCAGTGTATGCCATTATTTTTTAAAATCCCTCCCGAACCATTGCTTATGACAAACAACTGGGTTTTTTAAAATAATTATCATTTAGAATATATAGAAAAAAGCAAAGAATTAACACAAAGTAACAAACTTGGTAATCCTGAAAACTAAAAGTCCTTTAAGTGCAATTGACTATTGATCTACCCATACATTTCTCCCCAAGCAAACACAAAAACTAATTGCCCAACTCACTAATTTTCCAAGATGCATGTGGTACACACACCATAAATTCATAAGGTTGCCTAAAGAAACAGACATGAAATCACTAAAAATATATCAAATAATTGGTAAAAGAAACTAAAATTTGCAAAAAATATATCACAGCACACTGTAGTGTAACAGAACTTATTAACTGAGAATAGCCAAGAAAACACTAATATTGAGGAAATGATTAAAAAGAATAAGGCATTCCTGGCTGGTGTAGCTCAGTGGATTGAGCACGGGCCTGCGAACAAAAAGATCGCAGTTCGATTCCCAGTCAGGGCACATGCCTAGGTTGCAAGCCAGTTCCCAGCAGGGGATGCATGGGAGGCAACCACACATTGATATTTCTCTCCCTCTCTCCTTCCCTTCCCCTCTAAAGATAAATAAATAAATTTTTAAAAAAAGATTAAAAAAAAAAAGAATAAGGCTGTTTTTGAAAAATTCTGAACTATATCCATTACAAGTTTAGTTTCCTATATTTAAGCAAAATAAATAAATTAGTTACATGACTCCAAGTAGATTCTTAGTATACCACCAGGTCAGTTATTCATCAGAACTCTCTACGCAGAACTCTAGGTATGCGAAATGCCTGGATATCCATGTCTGAATCCCTGTAATCCATAACAATCCGTAAATATTGTATTTTACATGACAAAAGGGATTTTGCAGATTGCTTGCTCTGAAATGTAGGGAACCATGTGCAAGAACCTGAGAGAGGCCCCTAGAAGCAAAGACCTAGCTGGAAGGCCAAGAAGGAAAAGGAAACCATCTCAGTCCTACAAGTGCAAGGAACTGAATTCAGCCAACAACCTGACTGAGCAAGGAAATGGATTCTTCACTAGTCTCCAGTGAGGAATGCAGTACCTTCATTTTTGCTTGGTGAGACCAAAGTCAGACCTATAACCTATAGTACTATGAGGTAGTAAATGGGTATTGTTTTTAAATCACTAATTTTATGATAATTTGCTACAGCAGCAATAGAAAAACAATACATTTTCAGGGTAGCGCCACCTCACCAAAAGTAAGGGAAGGATGGAGATAACACCTAAAACACAGTAATTACAACAATTTTAAATAGGCCAAACACATTATATATAACCATTGAACATTTTATACCTAGTAAAATACCCAGAACAACGTGAGTCCTATCTCTTAATTAAATTGAATGCTATAAATCAACACAGCATGAGTGCATATGAACATACCTAAGTTTTTTCCCCTCAAAACAAATCTATGGGGTAGAGAGGTATTTCTACTTTGTATAGGAAGACATGAAAGGAATAAATGACTTTCCTATTGTTACATGGCTAGGTAGAAGAAGAAAAGTTCGGCCTCAAATCCCTGCCTCGTCCACCACAGTACACTACTTCTTAACAGCCCTACAATTCTAGGTTCCAAGAGTAAAATTTCAGAAAGGATCACCATAGACCTCTCTGACATGTACTCCACATGTACATGGAAATGTGAACACATTTTAGCCTTAGGGAGAAGCTATTTTGGTCAATACCTTGAATTAGATCTGAAGTATGTAAAAAAACACCAACTCATTTTTCTAGTGACTCTAACAGCTGTGATAGCTAACTTACTATGTTAATGATTAAAGAAGCAAACTACAAAATAGCGTACCTTGTTATAACTTTGAGGTTATGACACTGTTTCAATACAGATACTAGTATTACATCTCTGCAAAACCACTGCAGTAGCTGGCCAAGGTACGTAAACACTGAGTTTTCTTTCTTTCTTTTAAATTAGGTTTATTGTAATAGGAAGGATGTGAAATGGGAAGAAATAGTTCAGTTCTCTTCCTTTCTAAATTACCTCTCAAATAGAAACTACTCAGAACAGAAAAAGTCTTCTAATGGCAGGGCTTTCTTTTATGTCACAAATTCATTCAAATGCTTCTTGAGCTGCCAGAGGGTTATACTTTTTAAAACATATTATGCAATTTTCTAAATACACATATAAATTAAACCTAGCATTATCTTTCTTAAATATTTGTATTCAAATACACCCAATGGTTCTGCATGCAAGCTTTATCAATGTAGAATGAACAATACTAGCTTGTACCATGCAGTAGCCAAGTCAAGTCAATATAAGCTGTATATATCATTTTCCACTAAATCTATGTCAATTTTACATACTCTGTAAAACACAGTTTCATTAAGAAGCTGCTCTTTCCCTATCTGCACCAAAAGAAAGCAACCTAACAGAAGCCACCATCACTTTGAGGGTATCTTCTATTCAATGCCACAGGAGGAAATTAATTAACAGAAGTTGTTTGTGAATGAAAATACACAGTCTGTAGAACTAAATTAAACAAAATTGGTGGAAGTAACAAAATTTTATTCTAAAGTTAACATGAAGATATATTTCTTGTTCTACAGAATTACTTTTTTAAGAATTAATTTCTGGCCATGGCTGGATAGCTCAGTTGGTTACAGCATCATCTCAATACACCAAGATTGTGGGTTCAACTCTTGGTTAGGGCATATACAAGAGACAACCAATGACTGCAAAAGAACAACAAAAATCAATGTCTGTCTGTCTGTCTCTCTCTCCAAAATCAATTTTAAAAAATTGTTAAAAAGAATTCAGTGGGGAGGGCTGGGGCGGTGGGCTGGGATAGGAGTAAAAGACAGAAAACTGTACAAGAACAACAATTAAAATAAATAAAAAATAAAAAATAAAGAATTCATTTTTGCACTGAGGGCTGTTTTAATCATTTCTTACCAGTCTACCCCAACTTGTTGTTACAATTTTACTGACACTTTCTTTTGTACACAGTTGTTTTCTAAGCCATGGACTGAACTCTTACATGGAGATAGTTCAGTCATGAAGCTACACACAGGGGGTTACCAGAAAAATCTTACAAAAACCAGTCAGTGGCCTCAAGAGAGAAATATCAGCTGCATAAAATTACCTTTCAAGGTAAATTATTCCACATTAGTTTCAAACTAGACAAATGGAGCTACAAATGGTAATATAGCCTATGTAAAATCTAGTCTGAAATAAATTACCACGGTGAGAGGTACACAATGAGGAAAAAAATAAATGCTGCATACGATCTTAGCTTTCCCTCTATACTAACCAGAATATACATTTAATTTATGCTTTATTTTTGAGGTATAACTTACCAATTTAGCAACTTTCCCATAGTCAATCCATCTGATAGTAGCAAAATTTGTAGATTCTGCACAGTTGAAACCATGATTAAAACCAGCATGGTACCCATATGGGAAAGTGATCATAAATTCTCCAGCTTCCTGAGTGATCTGCAGAGTAGAAAACAGACAGTATTTTCCAATTTTAAGACTTCTCAAATTATGAATACAATTAAAATATATTTCCTATAAAATAAATAAATAAATAATACCATGACATTGGGATATACCAGTATAAAAGAAGTATGCACAGATCCTTTATTTAATCCTTTATAAGTTGTTCGGGAAACTTTTCAGACTTTTCTAAACAGGGTTTGACCAGGGCAAAATAATTCAATCATTCAATCTATAGTCAAAGATATCATACTTTATATAAAAATATATTTAGGTTATTCTAATAAACCTGTTCATATTATTAATCGTGTATACATTTGAATATTTTTAAGTTTTGCATTGCTGGAATTATATAACAGGACATAGCATAACTGACTTTTTTTCAAGTTAGAACTGCAACAATTTTGATAATGCATGCTGAACAGGTTTTATTATGAATTCCTATTGCTAAAGAGTTGGTGGTGTTCACCAAATTATTCTTCCACAATACTTAGAAAACTATCAGTTAACTCTATCTAATAGCAAAATTTCTATCAAAGAACTAGTCAAATGTATACATGTATGTGTGTGTGTGAAGGGATTTTTAAATATAATTTAAATAATAGGTAAATCAACCAGGAGCAACAAAGCAAAGATAAAAATGTATTTATTTTTATTTTTAAAATTTAAATGATTTGTATTTTTATAATCATCAAAGCACCCAAAACACACCATGATCAATAGAAAAAATAGTAAAGTTAAATTTTTCATTGCTTTTTTAAAATTGCCTACCTATGTTAGATTATCAAGTTTATTACTCACTGGTTCATTCAGTCAACATTTGGTTCATTTCATTCCTAAAATGTTGAGAAATGAGTATGTGGGCATATACATGTGTGTAAACATACAGGAGACACACTGTATGAATATAGGTATACACACAGCAATTCACTTGTGAGTTTGGGAATGCTAAAATGTGTGGCTTTTCTTTCCCAACAAGTTTGAAATTCAGTTCATTGTCCCCTCCCCCCATGTTACCCCAGCAGGTGCCCTACTGCAATGAGTTGCAACTCAGCTGCCACCTGGCAGGCAGAGAATGGCTTATCAGTGTTCAACATAGTTCCAGTTCCACCATTCTGAGCCACATGAGGACAGCCTGAGTCTGTCCTTTCCTCACTGAATCTCATTAATTATAATTGTGCTTGAAAACTAGGAACATTCTTGTACTATTTAATAAAAGAAAACTCACCCTGCTCAACTGTTTCTAGCTCTATAAAGGTGGGGGAAGAGGAAAGGACTGCTGTCGCTGGAAAAAGGAAACTACCGTCACTGCTGCAATGAATCCCACCTGCAATCCTTCTCTAATCTACCTAAAAAACCCTGCTCTTGCCATGATGAAGAACATCTGTCCTCATTTAATGGGACTCTAAATTTTGTGCCTCTGTAAAGTTTCTAGAACAATGTTAGTCACAGTTGACCAAAATATAAAGCCAATTTACCGCCTCTGTGTGATAAACTTATTTTTAAAAAAAGTACAATGAAGAAAAGAATGAGTGCCTTTTATTCTAAGACTAAACAATCATCGCAATTCCATGTCATGGAAGAAGTTGGAAAGAGTTAAGACATACACTCTAAAAGCAAACATTAACTACTTGTTAAATACATATTTTCATATATATGTATGAATATGTACGAATACATTGAAAGAAGAAAGAAAAAACTGTTCCTCCAATTGTGAAATGATTGCCTAAGAAAAGGGGCTGAACGGGGGAGAGAATACTTACTATATCACACATACTATGCAAAGCCCTTCATATGGACCAGTAATTTTCAACCAGTGAACCACAGGAATTTTTAAAACACGTAATACCTGACTAATTTAGTCAGGGGTACTGACCTCTTTTCCTTCAGATTGTCAAATTAAATAAATGATAACAGTCAACACAATAATAACCATCCAGTGTGAATGGGTCAAAATTACACTTACTTATGTTGTCATATCAGCAAAATAATTATTTTTTTGTGTGCCACAAAATTTTAGTTTATGTGTGTGGTAAGATGAAAAAGGTTGAAAATCGTTGATACAGATGATATCTTTTCATCCTCATAATATCCCTAATATGTAGGTACTATTAATTACCCCATTTTCCAGATGAAGAAAATGAGGCTCAGAAAAACTGTAATTTATCCAAGGGACAGAATCAGGAATGAACTTGGAAGTTTAATTCCAAAGCCTGTGCTACTCTGTCCCATGTTACATTAACATCAGAGAATAAGTTCTTTCAGGAGCACACTGTCATGTGTCATACACCATTCACAAAAGTAAAAGGGGAAGAGGCAGCATTTTATAGAAATAGTTTAATTGTCAATTGGCCTTCATGTCACTAGTGTCTCATCATCTGAAGATAAACAATCTCCTGCCACTTCCCACAGAAATCAGAAAATGTCCCATCCTCAAAAGATAACTTGGGGATCCACAGACAAGAAAGGGGTACAGGGCACCTACCTCCTTCCCCTAAAGATTGGAAAGTACCTACAAGCCCTAAAGACCTCCCTCCTGGGAGAATAAGCCAATCCCTCAGTCCCTCTCCAAAGAACAGCTCAATCAATACCTATCACCAGTCCTAACCTCATGGAGGTTTTTCTTTCTTGTGCGACGCTAGTCCACTCCTCCTCTACTTTGTAATATTCCAACTTAAATAAAAGTGCCCAATCAAACTTATGCCAACCACCTGAAAGAAACACTCACTGGTGAATGTGTCCATAACACAAAAGCCCAGTGCCCTGAGGTGTCTGCAAGTAAGACAAAGCCCCAAAGTGACAGAGGTCCCTCTAGGGGGCACAGCCTCTCACCTCTATGCTTGCAACAGTGCTGTCACCAATCACCAGCTCCTCTCCACACCCATGGACATTTCCTACAGTGCATACTCAAAGTAATGCTTTTTTTGTCATGGATAAAAGTATGTCAGTAAACTAGTGCTGAGAGCAACCTCATCGCACAAGACAAATATGTTTCATAATGACCACCACATACACAGTTTGTGAGTAAGCAGCAGTGGTGGGGGGGGGGGCGGGGTGTCACTTCAAGTTGGAGAAGGATTCTTGGTCCTTGAAAAAATTCTACTTCAAACACAGCTGAAGTAAGGTGGGGTGTGGGGGCAGAGAAGGGAGGCAGAGAGGACTTTAAGGGCCTCAGATTAAGAAGAGGTAAAGATTTAGTCACAATTAAAAGATTCTGAAGTAGAAAACAACAAGGATTATGGGAATAAAGGCAAACAAAAAAAAAATGGAGATGAAGTGGAGCTATTTTTTAATGTTTCCAGAAGTAGCTAAGGGCTTAATCCTCCTCCAACTGAGAGAGAGCTTTTATTTACCTAGGCAAAAGCTTTTTTCATTTCAGCTCCTTCACATAAAAATGTTCATGTTCTGTAATAATTCTGACCCAATACTACCCATGGACCAAAAAAAAAATAAATAAATAAAAGTAAAAGGGCTTTAGCATGTGCAGAGTCTAACAGAACTTAATCTTTAGAAATAGCCCAAAGAAGCAATATCTGATTATTAAGTCATCAGGCAATTTTATCCATAATGAAATCTCAATTGTATAATGTCTAAGTGTGTTTAGAAGCAATATAATGGTACTATAATCATTGATTCTAACCAACAGATGCTAATATTAACTGCTCTGAATTCTTTTTTAGAAAATAGTCATATATTAAGTTGCACATACAAAAGACTTCATTGTAGAACTGCTACATCCTATTTTGTCAAATGTGCTACATTTTATTATCAGTAGTTATAACTATGACAGCATGAAATCTCTAGTAAATGTACTGAAATAAAATAACTTCAAATTATTATTTAGATAAATAATTGTTATAATACATGAATCTGAATTTTTCTCCCCACATCCTAAAAATTCCACTGTGAAATCACAGCTATATTAGCTTTGTTAAATGCATCTTAAATACAAATATTACACACATAAAGTAATTTGTTAAAGAGTAATACTAATATACCTTATCAAAGGGAATACCATATTTCTTCAACACTGAGGGAGATATCAGTGTCATCTTGTGGCGAAGAAATGCATCACACCCTTGAGAACTGCTTGGGAAAAAACCTAAATGGGAATAATAAATATAAGCAGTAATATATCAATTAGGATAAAATTTCAGACAATTTTTTAAGCTTTGTGCTGTTAGTCTTTTAAAATGACAGCTTTATGCAAATACAGGCCAACTTCAACACTCTCACACACACACACACACACACACACACACAAAACCTCGTACTAAAAATAAGTGTCAGAATTTTTTTTTAATTATTTTATTTATTTATTTTCAGAGACAGGGAAAGAAAGGAAGAAAGGAAGAGAAACATCAATGTGCAGGAAAAGAAACATCATCTGGTTACCTATCACACATCCCCAACCAGGTACCAGACCCGCAACCCAGGCATGTGCCCTGACTGGGAATCAAATGGGCGACCTTTCAGTTCACAGGCCAGTGCTCAGTCTACTGAGCTACACCAGCCAAAGCAAGAGTCAGAATTCTTAAAAATTAACAGATACATTTTTGTATCACCAAAGGCTGACTTTTATAAAAAAGACCTACAAAGAATTGTTTCCATAACACATAAAATTACTAAACCCGAAAACTTTTCAATTTCTAACAAATTTGAATTTAATCTGCCTAATATCTAATTAAATGACAAAATACTAAGGGAGGTTAGGACAGGTAAATACGTGTTTTAGTAGAGGAATCTGTCATTTTAGATTCTTGGAGGTAATCATTCAAGAAGCATTTGCACCTCAATACCAGACAGTAGACAGAGTATAGCAAGCAGTCTCCCACCTTTCTTTGTTCCTTTCTGATTAATTTTAAATAGTTTAAACTGCTACTAATTTCCTGAACCAATCAGACACTTGGAAATCTACCTGCCTCACCAACCAGCACGGGAGTAGCATTTTGAGGCCTTTAACTGAGAAAGCTAAACCGCAACAATCCTTTTTTCTACAGTATATTGCAAATCAAAACACAGTTGTTTTTCTCCATTGCTGGCTTCAACCCTGCAATTCTGTCTGAAGCAGACTCATTAACTCAGTTATGCAAGCCAGAAGAAAATAAGCATGCTCGATGCCCTGGCTCTTTATCTTCCACACTCAGAGGGGAACACTACCATGGTGAGGGGAGTGGGCAAGGTAGAAGGGAAAGAGAAGAGAAACATGGAAAAGACAGGAGAAGCGCAGAGAATTCAGAGGGAAAATAGAACTCACCAGGAAACCATGAGTAAATGAGTACAATGTTTATGAGTAAAGTAGAATGAAACACAGATTTTATGTAACTCCTCCACTGCCAAGTAAATGTTACCTTATTCAACTCTGTGGTTCACTACATGCAAATAGCTCAAGAATGTGACCATTCTGACAAAGGAATTACCAGCACTCATTAAGCAATCATGTACCATTTTTATCTCTTACAATAGTGAGGTTTTAAGGAAATATTTTTAAAGTAAGCCTTTCTTGATGCCACCACTGAGTGTGTGAGGCCACATACTATCAGAAGAAAACAAATCAAACAGCCAGGAAAAACCATTGGAGTATAAGAAACCACCTGCAAAAAGCAGTATATTCTGCTTAAGCATCTGCACCTGGATTTTTAAAAAGAAAAATAGACAGAAATCCAAAAAAATTACATGAAACAGAAACAAGAGAAACAAGAGAAATAGTATCATTTTCTACAAAACCACTGCAAATAAAAGGGATGATTTTGCCCCATATCTCATTTGATGCAGCCCTCTCTCTTCATGGTTAATATTCAATAATATATAAAAAGAAAATAAAGCATTATGGCAAATAAGCAACCCTTTGAAAGAATGCAGACTTCAGTGAATGGAAAAAAAGTACCACACTAATGCAATGGCCATAGCTACACAATATAATGTCCTGAGGCATATCACAGAGTAAAGAACAGCAGGAAGATCCCCACGCACAAAACCGATGAAACATTTTAATAATACAATTTAAATGGATCTATCAAACTTTTCAAATCTGTAACTTTGTGCAGCACTAAATGAATTACATTTTAAATTAAAATCAATAAAGAAAGAGGACTCTATTTAATTTTCTTTTGATATGGATTTGTAATCAAGACCTCTACAATGTGGTGACTGGTCATAAGTTAATTTAAATTGGAAAACCACTGAAGGAAGGTAATTTGCAGTATATTAAGGACTTCTCATTGGTTCAGAATTTATATTAACAACAAGCTATTATATTTTATATCACCCTAGAAAATACCTCATAAACAGCACAAATTATACACAAAGCATGTATGTCAACATAAACTTCACCTCAAAAGACCTGCAGGAGTACATACCCACCCTCACACCAGTTTATGGAAGATATTTTATTAAATATATACACAAGTCAATATAACCAGAATATTATTAGATATAGTATTTTTAAAACTCAGACCTATGCGAGCTAAAGAAATGTATCTTTCATAATAAATAAAAAAATAACTTTTGAGTCACCTGTATGAAAAATAACCAAAAAAGCTCCGATATAAAAGACATTTAACTAAAAATTCAACTTAAGACTATCAGAATATTTGTAAAAGTCGTGAAATAAAGAGAACACATGGTATGTGTTAAAATTTTTGCAAGTTCCTTTTTTTTTTTTTAAATTGCTGTTCAAGTACAGTTTTCTGCCTTTTACTCCCATCCCAGCCCACTCCGCACCCCCCTCAGGGAAGTTCTTTAAAATATGCCTTTCCAAATCATTTTTTCTAGTCCAACATTTAATTGCTTGATGTTCTTTTTATAACTTTTGAATAATTTATTTGGAAGAGATCTTCTCTAAAACTTGTATTTTAATGATACTACTGTAACATTCCATAAGACTTTCCAATTTGCTGGTCACCAAATGGTATAGTCCACTCTTTCACAATCTTGAAGATCAAGAAGTTCCAATTAGGACGCAGTTCTACACTGATCCCTAAATCATTCAGCAGTGAAAATAGCAGCTAGCATACCACTGCAACACCTTACATGCCCCATGGCCACTAGGTTATAATACCAGGTGAAGAAGTATCACAGATAAATCTGACACATCTTTCTATTGTTGTCATGATAAATCACTTGGTTTATTTTTACATAAAAACAAACATACTAGGGGAGCAAGATACAAAATCTGCATGGGTACTGTAAGGGCTTTCACTCTCCTCTCCTCTGGGTATATTTTGGTGGAAGCATTTGACAGGTAGCCTACTGTGCTATACAAACTATTCTGTGCGATTTTCAACAAGTTTTATACAATCTTATCTAACAGGCACTTAACACACAAGATTGCTTGAGCACCAACTTTCCTCTCTCCAATATTGCACTCAACAAACACACAAGTTTTTTGGTATTAAACAGCGGAGCTGAGTTTTATACCAAATACCAAACTGTTTTGAGTTCTGTAAAGCTATTTTTATCTTGCCTGCATGGTCAAAAAAACAAAAAGAATAAATAATAGTTGTTAAGACTTGGGATTTCCAGTCAAGACAGAGGCATAGGTAAATATGACGCACCTCCTCAAACATTCATAACAAAATTACAAATAAACTATAGAACAACCATCAGAACCAAGTCAAAAATCGAATTGAACGGAAGTCTGACAACTATGGAATTAAAGAAAACACATCCGTCCAGACCAGTAGGAGGGGCAGAGATGCGAAAAGGGGCTGATTCCACATCCGTGTGTGGTGGATAAAAATTTGGGAGGGAGATCTCAGGAGTGAGGAGTCCCAACCCCAAACCAGGTCCCACAGCCCAGGGTTCCAGTACCAGGAAGAAAAGTACCCACAACTCCTGGCTGCAAACACCAGCGGAAACTGAGTCAGTGAAAACACTTCTGGAGTCCCAAGCAGTTCCCCTGAAAGAACCAGCACACAGACACACTCAGGCTCACTCCGTCTCTGCTCCAGTTTGAGCACCAGTACCAGCATGAAAGTCACCAATGGCATACAAGGAGGAAATGAAGTGTCTGGCATCAGGGTGGGAGCAAGGGAACAGCTTTCTCTCAGACAGAAAGGTCAGCAGAGGCCATAGTCCCTTTTCTGAACCCTCCCCACTCAAAGCCACAGAGCTGGCAGGTGAGTGCCATATCTGAGACTCCATGAACCTGCCTAACAGTATGCCCCACCCTGGAGATCCCTGAGACTGCCCCACAAAACTTACCAGCCCACCCAAGCTGTTAACAGTGACTTTTCCATATGAAGGTTTTCACTTATGCTTCACAACTTCCTAAACCTCTCAAACAAGGAACAGCTGGCCTCAGTAAGCCCCCACTCCTGAAGCTCTTGCTAAGTGATCCCAGGCCCAGCACTAGCATTGGCTAGGGTAGACTCACAGCTTGACTTCACCTGGGAATCTCCAAACCCAGCACAAGTAACAGCCATCTCAGATTGCTTTATAGCTCAGGCTGGAGGGCCCCAGGCAAATCACAGGTGGGGGCTGACCTTGACCTGCACCACCCTGGAAACCCCAGAGCCTACACAACCAGAGGACACCTACAGACCACATCGGAACACCACCGTCCTGCCCCTACACAGCTGATCCTCCACAGAGGTAGGAGGTTGGTGGTCAGAGATTACAGCCAGTCCCTGCAACTGACTGGACTGGGTAAATCCTTCCCATTGACCTGCAAACAGTAATCAAGACTCAACTGCAAGAAGAGGGTATATTCAGCCCACACAAAGGGTGCACCTGAAGTAACCAGCTTAGGTGATAGGGGAGGCTGTGCCAGTGGACCCTACAGGACACCTACTACATTAGGCCACGCTACCAAGACACAGAGTCACAGAAGCTCTACCTAACACACAGAAACAAACATAGGGAGGCTAACAAAATGAGCAAAGAAAAATGGCCCAAATGAAAGAACAAATCAAAACTCCAGAAAATGAACAAAACAAAAGGGAAATAAACAATCTATCAGATGTAGAGTTCAAAACACTAGTTATAAGGATGCTCAAGAACTTAATGAGGACCTCAACAGGAAAAAACAGATCCAGTCAGCAGTGAGGGATACACTAATTGATATAAAGAACAATTTACAGGGAAACAATAGCAGAGCGGATGAAGCCAAGAATCAAATCAATGATTTGAAACATAGGAAGTAAAAAGCAACCAATCAGAAGAAGAAAAAAGAATTAAAAAAAAAAGATAGTATAAGCAGCCTCTGGGACAACTTCAAGCATCCCAATATTTGCTTCATTAGGGGTGCCAGAAGAAGAGAAAGAACAAGAAACTGGAAATCTATTTGAAAAAATAATGAAAGAAAACTTCCCCAATTTGGTGAAAGAAATAGACATGCAAGTCTAGGAAGCACAGAGAGTCCCAAACAAGATGGATGCAAAGAGGCCCACTCCAAGACACATCATAGTTAAAATGCCAAGGTTTAATGATAAAGAGAGAATCTTAAAAGCAGCAAGAAAAAAGAAATTAGTTACCTACAGGGGAGTTCCCATAAGACTGTCAGCTGAGTTTTCAAAAGAAACACTGCAGGCTAGAAGGAACTGGAAAGAAATATCCAAAGCCATGAAAAGTGGGGAATGATGGCCAAAATTGCTCTACCCAGCAAACCTGTCATTTAGAATCGAAGGGCAGATAAAGACCTTTCCAGACAAGAAAAAACTAAAGGAGTTCATCATCACCAAACCATTATTGTGTTAATGAAGTGTTAAAGGGACTTATTTAAGAAAAAGAAGATCAAAGCTATGAACAATAAAATTGGCAATAAATACAAATCTACCAACAATGGAATCTAAAAAACAAACTAAGCAAACAAGAAGAAAAGAGACAGAATCATGGACATAGAGAGCATTTTGATGGTTGCCAGATGAGAGGGGTTGTGGAAGAATGGGTAAAGAGGTGAGGGGATTAAGAAGTACAAACAGGTGGTTACAGAATAACCATGGGAATGTAAAGTACAGTATAGGAAATAGAGTAGCCAAAGAACTCATACACATGACCCATGGACATGAACAATGGTGTGGGGATTGCCTGAGGGAGTAGAGGGTGCTGGGTGGAGTGGGGCAATGGGGAAAAGTTGGGACAATTATAATAGCATAATCAATAAAATATAATTTTAAAAAAAAGAACTTGGAGTTCAGCCTTGCAGAGACATGGATTCAAAACACAATTATAACAGTCATATAGCTTTGATTAGTCCCATAATCTCTGTTTTTCAATTTCCCCATCCATACAATGAGAATGTTATTGTTATCTTCCTAATTGGGTTCTCTTTTTTCCAGCCTTATTGACACATAGCATTGTATAAGTTTAAGGTATACAGCATAATGACTTTATATATGTGTGTGTGTATATATATATACACACACACATATATACACACACCCTCTTTAAATGATTAGCACAGTACTGTTCAGTAACATTCATAACCTCATGTTACAATATTTTTATGTGATGAGTTTTAAAATCTACTTTCTTAGCAATTTTCAATATAATATTATTAACTATAGTCACCATGCTGTACTGCACATCCTTGTAACTTATATTCATCTCATTAACTGAAAGTTTATACCTTTTTACCACCTTCACCCACTTCTCCAACTTCTTGCTTCTGGCAACCACCAATCTTTTCTCTGTTATCTATAGATTCAGTTTTTTTAGATTCCACATATAAGATCACATAGTATTTGTTTTTCTCTGACTTATTTCACTTAGCATAATGCTCTCAAGTTTCATCCATGTTGAAGGGAATAGTAGGATTTCCTTCTTTCTCGTGGTTAAATAATATTCATTGTATTCATATAACACATCTACGTTATCCATTCACCTATCAATGGACACTTAGGCTGTTTCCATGTCTTGGCTATGTAAATAATGCTGCAATGGACATGGACACAGAGGTGCAGATATCTCTTAAAGACAGTGATTTCATTTCCCTCACACATAAATCCAGAAGTAGAACTGCTAGACTACATGATAGTTCTATTTTCAATTTTCTGAGAACCCTCCCTATTATTTTCCATAGTGGCTGTCCTCACATGATCCTCATGACAATCCAATCAGATAATGTACAAAAAAATGTATCCATAGTCAAAGGGTAGAAATCACTTAAATGTCCATCAACTGATACACTGATGATCAAGTGTGGTATATCCATACAACAAAATATTACTCATCCATAAAAAATTCAAGTAATGATACAAGCTATGACCTAAAAACATGCTGCATGAAAAGAGCCACTCACATATTATGATTCCAGATATATGAAATAACCAGAATAGGTAAATACCTAAAAGGAAAGCAGACAAAATAGATACAGGGTTTCCTTTTAGGGTGAAGAAACTCTCCTGGGACTAGATAGAGGTGATGGCTACACAATGTTAATATACTAAATGTTACTGAATTATACACTTCAAAATGGTTATTTTATGTTATATAAATTCTACCTCAATTTAAAAAAATTTAGTTTACTTTACACATAGTAACATTCAAGAAATAGTGGCAATTATTATTATCTCTATTACTCACTTCCACCATATTGACTCTAGTCATCATGTTAGTTCAATTAATCTTTGTTTTCTACCATCTCAGCAGCCTGTTAGTGGAGAAGGTGGATCTCTGTCCCAGCAGACCTACAAAACCAACTGGGGAATTGCCATAAAAAGCCAATGGTTACCAAGTCTTAAAAACCATCTTAACACCTTAGGCCATATGACCCACACCTAGCAAGCAGTGCTGGTCATGAGTAACAAACAATCAAGCACAACTAGGGTTAAATTATACTGTTTCATGTTTTACTTTGTATTCACCTATAGATTCCCTCAATGTTTTCTTTAACTCTGCTGTTTTAAAATTAAATATTAAATTTTATTCTGGGTTCCAAATTACTCCCAAATGGACGTCAAGTAACAGTTCTATAAAACTAAAAGTATCGAGCAGAGAAGAAAAGCAATTATTTCACATTCCAAATTATAGAGACAAGTAGGGACAACTACTCTACAGCTTCTTCCTCCCATACCAACTCTTCCCTAAAAGTAACACATTAGTTTCTATAACAGGTAGACCAATGAGCTCCCAAAAAAATTGAATCTAATTTGGGGGTGAAAAACTGAAAGAAAAGTTTGGAAAAAAACTACATTTCTACAAAATTATTAAATAGTAAGAATACATACATTTCCATTTTAAATAAACACTCAAAAATTAGAACTACAATACTGCATAGGATTCATGGAATAAAATAGTTTAAACACTTATTCCAAGAACTAACTCTTGTAGTTAGAGCATCCAAAAGAAGGGGGAAAGCAATAATACAGAGTTACAATAGGCTACTCAGTAACTCAATTTCCTGGTCTATAGCTTGGTTATATTAACTGCAAAAATGAAAAACTGCTGGCCATCAATCCCTACCAAAATAAAGTCATTACTATACTTTTTCTCTTTTAAGATATTATACAGTGGTAAGCAAGCAAAGGTGGTCTTTGGAACCATTCTCCCAATCCAAAGAACATGTTAAAGGGATGAAGTCTAGTATACTAAAGATTATGTATTCCAAGGATCCAAAAAGAGCCCTGAAACCTTAAAACATCCCACAACCACATTTGCTAAGACTGCCACAGTACTGCTGGTAGCTGCGTAACATGGGAAAGTATAGAATCACATAAGCCGTCTCAAAGACCAACACACATCCCAGGATGCCCTGTGTTCAAGATAAAAGAGAACATATGTAAGAAGTGTTATTCTTAGTGAAAGAATGAGATCCAAAAGTCTACCTACTGTATAATACCACTTTTATGACATTCTAGGAAGATAAATCAGATTAGTGGTTGCCAGTAGCTGGAGGAAGGAATTAACGCAAAGGGCAGAGAACTTTATTGGGATACTGCTCTATACACCAATAACAGTGGTACTGACACCACTTTATAGATTTGTTAAAACTCAGTAAACAGTACGAGGTCGTCCAGAAAAAGTCCAGCCATTGTTAATATAACAAGAATAGTTTGTGCGACATTGATGTAACCTGGAATTCTAGGAGAGTGGACTGGAATGCACATGCATGAACAATGAAAACTTTACAGTACTAGTCAGTGGGGGATGGTAGATGCTGTCGAGTGAGCATGTGTACTGTGTGCCATTGCATTCAAAATGACTGAGTGAATAGAGCAACAAATCTGCATTCAATTTTTTGTTAAGCTTGAACATTCCTCCATGAAAACTATTCAGATGATTCAGAAGGCCACAGCTATGGGCAACTGGTAATTAGCAGCTTCATCATGACAGTGCACCCACTTATACATCATGTCTCTCATAGAGAGTTTCTGATCATCCAGGTGACTCAGCCCCGCTATACTCCAGATTTGGTACCCTGCAACTTCTGGCTTTTCCCAAAACTAAAATCATCTTTAAAAGAGAAGAGATTTCAGACCACTGATGAGATTCAGGAAAATACCATGGAGCAGCTGATGGAGACTGGGACAACTGTGTAAGGTTCCAAGGTGCCTACTTTGAGAGGGACTGAACATCATTGTCCTAGGTACAATGTTTCTTGTATGTTCTTCAATAAGTATCTCCATTTTTCATATTGCATAGCTGGATACCTTCTGGACAGACTTTGCATATTCAGTGGAGACAGCTTTTACTAGAACAGCATTTTACTTCAATCAATCTGATCATATATACGCACATACATATATATACACACATACATTTTACATTTTTAAATTGTGCTAGAAATAAAACAAATATGATCTAAAAATGGTGTGCTCTTCCTGTGAGATAAAAATTTTTCCAAGCTGTCAAATTGGTTTACATTTTCTAATGTATAAACTACTACTAATTATGAAATCCAAACCCCATATGACAAACACAAATGCATGTGATGGCTATTAAATTACCAAACCTTCAGCCTTGGAAAAAAAATTATTAATCAAAGCTTAGTAACAGTTTCTATGGGTATATACACAATAATTTGCAGAATTTGAAATCAGTTATTAATCAGGGAAAAAAGGAAGAAGAGAAAGGAAAAAGGAGGGACAAAAGATGAAGAAATCAGACATGTAGAATATATATCCACAGTAGCAACAGAGTTTAAGATAATTTCATTTGAATATAATTAAAATTTACCCAAGTATGTTTTAATAACATTTTTAAATGGTTTGTACAATATTCGTATGACCATTTGTATAGCAACTATACAAACAAATGGTAAGAAAAAAAAAACAGAGAAAAGGACATAGAAGGACTCTGCTGCTGTAAGAAATGCTTTTAGATAGCATTTACATATAAAAGCTTATTAATGGAATAAACCAATGAGCTACATACATTACATGGACAGAAACCTGGTCATTTTTACCCACATTCATAGGTAGGAAAACAACATTAGGTGTTTAAACTGTAGTTGGCCTCTCTCTGCTTCCTACCATTTGTGGAGCAATTGGAAGGAATGGATGAAAAATTACCACATCACAGGCTTCACTCAGCTCCAAGTGTTCCACAACCCATCAGCATGTCTACTGGTAGAGAGATAGTTCCATACAGGTGTCCAAGAGGACAACCAGGAGAACTCCACACTGATCATGGATGGTATAGAGAAAGATGGTGGTTCCCCTGAACAATTGCCTTATTTTTTTCTCTTGAACATGGTGCATTGTGTAATGGGCGACTTTTTCCAATTTCAAGTTGGTGGGTTATTTCCACTCAATTTAACAGGTATATGGGCCATTACACATGGTTTTAAACTGCATCCTGAGATCACTTTGTTTCAGTTTCACCTTCTGACACAGTTTCACATCTGACAGGACAGATGTATATACACAGGTCATCCAGGAATCTCCAAGCCTATGCACTTTGGGCTCAAACAAATCACAGTCAAACTAGCCAGGATTTTCCTGGCTTTGCTTCCACCCTGCAGAATCAAAGAACTCTTAATTTCCCTCCATGGTAATTCCTCCGTTAACTGACATTCCCTTCCTGAATACTTCCTCTTCATTCTCTACCGTCACTTCTCAGAATTTTATTTCATCCTACATTTCCATTATGCTAACTTTGTATATGTATTATTGTTTGATGTCTAAAATCCTACTAGGATAGAAACATGGCTGGCTATAAAACATTCAAAAGTTTAATCATAGTAATAGCTAATATCAAATTATGAGGAAATTAATTTAAAGATTGTCTCACCATTCTTAATGCAACTTGATTGATAGTAAAATGAAGCAAACATACCCTGGCACACCATACATTGATCTCCATGCCTGAAGCATGAATTTGGCATGAAGAGAGGAGATATCACTGGACTTCTTCAAATTTTTTATGCCTTAAGGGGCCCCTTAAAATTGACTGCTTATAATCAGAGGTATTTTATTTATTAGCCTTCCAAAACAAGACATTTTAATAGATTATTTTCAGACTATCAGAAAAATGAATGCTTAAGAAAATAGTGTATTAGCCAATTTGAAAGCTTATAAAACTACATTCTCCAAACTCTGAGACAGAGGTATGAAAACAAGTCAATTCAGATAATCTAGTCATAGAATTAAAAATGGCATATTTATTGCTATTTTCTAATCTCCTGACAGCATCTCTTTTGGAACAAACCCTTTTTAAGATTTCATGATAGTGAGGACGTCCAGCCAAGATGGAGTCGTAGGTAGACACACTGTGCCTCCCTGCACAACCAAAATAAGGACAACAATTTGGAAACAAAATAACAAACAGAAATGACAGAAAATTGAACTGTATGGAAGTCCAAAAACCAAGGAGTAAAAATAGACACATTCATCCAGAACAGTAGGAGAGACAGAGTCGGTCAGCCAGGTGGACAGGGGTTGGGGCAAAAAAAGGAATGATACCAGGCGTGCAAGGCGGCAGCTGACAAACCCCAGGCGCACCAGATGGCAGTGGGCGGACCCTGGGTGCGCAGACAGCAGCTGGTAGACCCAACAAGGCGACGATTATGAAGCGGGGCACAGGGCAAGGCAGCTGGTGAACCAGACGGTCCCACAGTCACCCGCAGATAAACCAGGTGAAACTGAGGAGAGAGACAGACACCGGAAAACCCAGGCAGGTCCCCAGCATGGGGAAATAAAGCCTCAAAACACCGATTAAAAGTACCTGGGGGGGGGGGGGTTGAGGTGCTGAGAGACACTCCCAGCCTCAGAGGAGAGTTCGTTGGAGAGACCCACAGGGTCCTAGAACATACACAAGCCCACCCACACGGGAATCAGCACCAGAAGGGCCCAGTTTGCTTGGAGGAAGCAGTGGAAAGGACTGAAATCCGACAGAGATGGAACAAGTGCCAGTTTCCCTCTCGGACCCCACCCCCACATACAGCGTCACTAACCAGCCACTGGGCTGCCCCACCCTGGGGAACACCTAAGTCTCCACCCCTCACAGCCACGACCAGACCAAAAAAAAAAAAAAAAAAAAAA
Source organism: Anoura caudifer (assembly GCA_004027475.1). NCBI lineage: Eukaryota > Metazoa > Chordata > Mammalia > Chiroptera > Phyllostomidae > Anoura > Anoura caudifer. Next base: position 59,416 of record PVKU01005534.1, on the reverse strand, counting down.
AGGCTCAAACAGGAGAACAGATCAAAGCCCCAGAGCCAATTCATCTAAGTAACCAAGAGATAGCCAACCTATCAGATGCACAGTTTAAAGCACTGGTGATCAGATGTTCACACAATTAGCTGATTTTGGTCAAAAATAAGATGAACAAATGAAGGCTACAATAAATGAAACGAAGGAAAATGCACAGGGAACCAACAGTGATGGGAGGAAAACTGGGACTCAAATCAATGGATGGAGTGGACCAGAAGGAAGAAAGAAACAACCAAACAGAAAAGAATGAAGAAACAAGAATTCAAAAAAATGAGGAGGGTCTCAGGAACATCCGGGACATCTTTAAACATCCCAACATCCAAATTATAGGGGGTACCAGAAGGGGAAAACGAAGAGTAACAAGTGGAAAACTTGTCTGAACAAATAATAAAGGAGAACTTCCCCAATCTGGCAAAGGAAATAGACTTCCAGGAAGTCCAGGAAGCTCAGAGACTCCCAAAGAAGTTGGATCCAAGGAGGAACACACCAAGGTACATCATCATTACATTAGCCAAGATTAAAATGAAGGAGAGAATTCTAGAAGCAGCAAGGGATAAAGGCAGGGTCACCTACAAAGGAGTTCCCATCAGACTGTCAGTTGATTTCTCAAAAGAAACCTTACAGGCTAGAAGGGGCTGGAAGGAAGTATTCCAAGTCATGAAAGTCAAGGACCTACATCCAAGATTGCTCTATCCAGCAAAGCTGTCATTTAGAATGGAAGGGAAGATAAAGCACTTCTCAGATAAGGTCAAGTTCAATGAGTTCATCATCACCAAGCCTTTATTATATGAAATGTTAAAGGGACTTATCAAAGAAAAAGAAGATCAAAAATAGGACAGTAAAAAGTCAGCAAACTCACAGATATTAACAACCACACCTAAAACAAAAGCAAATTAAGCAAACAGCTAGCCAGGAACAGAAACAAAGAAATGGAGATCACATGGAGGGTTAGCAACAGGGGAGTGGGAGGAGGAGAGAGGGGGAAAAGGTACAGAGAATAAGTAGTACAGATGGTGGGTAGAAAATAGACAGGTGGAGGGCAGGAATAGTATGGGAAATGTAGAAGCTAAAGAACTTATGACACATGAACATGAACTAAAGGGGGAGAATGTGGGTGGGAGAGGGTGTGCAGAGTTGAGGGGAATGAAGGGGGGAAATGGGCCAACTATAATAGCATAATCAATAAAATATATTTTAAGAAATATAAAAAAATTTTTTTAAGATTTCATGATAGCCCAGAAATACACATATATGCCCTATTTCAAATATAATTTCAGAGAATCCACAGTCTGCCTGAATCCCACCACAGATGTTGGTCCACCTCCTGGAATAGGGATCTCTGCATATCAGGCTAAAAATCTTCTCCTCGGACTTAAATTTAAGATTAACAGTCATTTAAACATATACATATATACCTCAAAGATAACTTTAAAAAAAAAACATGAACTAAAATAAGCCTTCATAATGATACTTCTGTTCCTTTTTGCTGAATGTTGCTTTTTTAATAAGTCAAAACTAAAACACTTGTTAAAAGTACACAAAAGCACCTAAAAGAATTTATTCACTTCTACTATCCTGTCATTTCAAACAAGGTTCCTGCTGATCATTCACACTTCTAGAATCAGTTGCCCAAAGTCCTAACTCACATATTTTTCCCCAGTTACTTTGGTGAAAATTTTTACCAAAGTCAGTCATCTTTAATTTTTATTAAATATAGGCATTTTATTCATAATTTTTTTAAAAATGGAATACAGTCCTTCACAAACGTGTTTAGCCATTCCCAATTGTCTTCAACCCATATTTTGCTTAATTTAATAGAAGAGCAAAAATATTGTTTTATTTCTAAAATGGATGAGATTCTGAAAACTGAAAATCTTCAAAACTGTCATTTATGATTTAACATTATACCTCTATTCTCCTTTATAGTTTCCATTCAATTGTATCAAACCAAAAATTAGAAAGAATGCAACAGCATTATAGCCGAACATAACAAGTATAAAAATTGCAACAATTCACTGGAGATTTTTTATTATATTTATGTCTACATAATAGTGAGAGAGAAAAAAAAACCCTGTATAAATGAGAAAGCCACTGAAGGGCAAAATCCAACTCCTGGCTTTATTAGATGCAGGCCTAATGTCTTTCAGATAAAATATTTGTAGGTGCCACAGTCAATCAAGATTTCAACAGGAACCAAAGATGAAAGCATTCATGCATAAAAGGCAAGTGTGATAATTATGATGTGGAGACAAGATAATGGAAAATACCCAAGGCTGCTTTTCACTTTATGTATCAAGTGCTGCCTTGACCTAGACATCCTACAATGTTCCATCATATTTACTGTGTTATTTTATCATTTTAATTATTTAGCAGAATTCAATTAATTGGGCTGGCATCTGGTCAGCAAATGAAAATCCTACACTATCTTACAGGGTCTTTTTCCTATGTCATTTCTTAAAATAATGCTGCAAAACAGTTTTGAATAAACATGCAGTTGAGTTTAAAGTTCTTGTTCATCCTTTAAATTTATTAACCTCTTACCGATTAAAGAAATAGCACCTATTTTCCTGGAATGTTATTTTCAGATTATATCAAAGTGGTTACAGACATATTCCCACTGAAATTTTAGTGTGACTCCATAGTGAAGTTTACACTGACTCCATTTAAAAAGTTCTCTGGTACTGGAGCAAACAGAAAATGGTGAAGTAATTATTACAGAGAAGATAGTTCAGCATATAGATTTAGCATGAAGTTCACTGCCTGTGTATTTAAGCATTACGGTAATCATTTTCTAAACTGTGCTTTAATCTATCATCTAGAACCAGGGTTCACCTACCTTAATATTCATGCAAATAGTCCCCAACAAAGTTCAAGATTACAGTTACACTGCTATTATTACTATAATGTATCACACTATAAAAACACTAAGGCTTTATACTTACTACTTGGAAAATTATAATAATGCTTCTTACTAATGTGATACGTAAGTATTCCTTCTAAAACTTTTCTGTCAATATGATTTGGAGGAAAGTAACTTTTAAATGTTATTAAAAATTCCTGTTCAGAACCCTCAAATCAAAGAATAAAGTTTCTCAGTATGCCCATTTCATTATTTTTAAAAAAGGCTTCCACAAAGCAGGGACAAAATTCCTTTCCTACTAGAAGGCAAACCTAACATACCAATGAAACAGATTACACCTGACTAAAAAGGAAATACTCACTGAGGATTCAATCCTGAATAAAGGCAGAGCATCTATCTTATCCTTAGTTGTTGCTCAATAAAACTTTTCTTTCCCCTGAAAATAATTCACTATCAGCCTACTTCTTCCTTGCTAAGGGTGATTAACGAAACCAGGGATGAAGTTGGCAGGAGGTAAATCTGATTCTTCTTCTTGTATAAGAAGATGAGGGCAAGGTTGACCAGTGTATCTTTAAGACAGAGAAGAAAAAGGAAGATACTGTCTGCAAACACAATTGGACACAGGTAAAACCATCAACTGACTTCCCCAAAATAATGATGAACAAAACCAAAAAATAATAATTAAAGTTAAAGTACAGAATGTATGTCTTAAAAAGACATACATTCTCATGCTCCTCCAGCAACCTGGGGACATTCATCTTTATATTTCCACATGGGCAGTCCTGGGCCAAGGGGACAAAACAAGAACTGTGAGTCAGAAGTCACCCTTTGGTGAAATGATCTGACAACATAAAAACATTCATAAAATGCCTGTACCTTGAGATGCAGCATCAGTACTCTTTGGAATTTATCTCAAGGATATAACTTAAGAAAAGGAAAAATATTATTGATACAATAAAGTTAATACATTGTATAAAAGAGAAAAACAATGGAAATAACCAAAATAGGTTAAGTGCAATTGCTTGATGAAATACTAAGCAGCCAATTAAAATAACCAGGAAGATTATGCAACCACGTAAACTATGCATATACTAACATGAAAACAATGTAAAATATTCCATTAGAGAAACATTTAATAGCCAATAACTTGAAAATAATGAAATTAACACACTGACATTCTACACTGTAGAAACATCCCCAAAACAAAGAACCTTTCTAGATGAGAAATACAGAAAGTAGGTTTACCTTGAGCTAGTCTTTCAAGTCGTTTCCCATGCTCCGGGGGTATTGCATACCTAAAATTTTAAACATAAATAAAGATTTTAGGTTTATAATTATTCAGGTAGTATCCTAAGAACATCCACTCCTAAATAATGTCATCTAAAAAAATTCTACACCAGCCGAGCTAGTATGGCTCAATGGATTAAGTGCCAGCCTGTGAATGAAAGGGTTGCTGGTTCAATTCCCAATCAGGGAATCATGCCTGTGTTACGGGTCAGGTCCCCAGTGAGAGGAGCACAAGAGAACAACCACACATTGATGTTTCTCTCACTTTCTCCCTCCTTTCCCCTCTAAAAATGAATAAAATCTTTAAAAAAAAAATCTACACCAAACTTCACTTAAATGAACTGAGTAGAGATTAGAAAACCAATCAGAGTCACATCCCTTAAACACTGGACAAAAGTAAAATGAACTCATAAATCACTTATTTTAATGACCCAGCTCACCGTACTGACCACATTTTAAAGATTAAGGAGCAAAGACAAAGGAACAGGAAAATGGTTAGCCCAGGAGGCAGCTAGCCACAGCACAGAAACTAGAACCTCTCTCCCAACATTCACAGCACCCAAGAAATCCAGGGCTATCTTTGGTAATATATTTTAGTTTTGTGCTTTTGAAAGCTGGCCTTTGTTTTTACAAAAAACTGGGTTGCTGGGTGTTTTCTAACCTCTTAAAATGTTTTTACTGACAAGCAGAATAGAATACAAAATTGTTTTAAATATAAGCATAATTTTGGCATATTATCCCTTATTATTTTTTAAAGGTTTTATTTACTTATTTAGAGAGAGGGGAAGGGAGGGAGAAAGAGAGGGAGAGAAACATTAGTGTTTGGTTGCCTCTCATGTAACCCCCAGTGGGGTCCTGGCCTGCAACCCAGACATGTGCCCTGACTGAGAATTGAACTGGCAACCCTTTGGTTCACAGCCCAAGCTCAATCCACTGAGCTATACCAGCCAGGGCTAGAATACAAAATTTTATAGCAACATTTACATTTCTAATCAAACCTTTCTCTTGTACCTTTCAAATAGGTTTTAAATAAAATCACCTATCATCAAAAAACTAGCTACTATTTATTTCATGATTATGTGACTTTTAAAGTCTTGATTATAGAAAAAGAATAATTTTTCAAGAGAAATACTCATTTCTAGTATAAGATGTTCCCAAAAGTGAATACTTGAACTTATTTACTGTAAACTTACTAACAAATTTTAAAGCAATAATTTCATAATATGCTACACAAATACAAAATTTTACAGGTAGTTTAATGAGGAAAATTAAGGATACTAAAAATAAAGTTAAATGATTATTTGTGTTTTAAGTAAAAATATGTTATTCTTAAGACCTACATTCACTACATTTATTAGATCAAGTTACTTTTAAGTTCAAGTTACTTTTAACTAAAATGACTTTTCTAATTTTACTTAACTTGGCCACATTTAATGCTACTGATAACGTATGCAAAACTTAATTGGATACAATGTAACCAGGCAATTCTCTAAAAGAAAATTCAACCATATATCCCATTCCTTAAGGCACTATTAATGAAATTATTCCAATGAATTGGGAAGATAACATTTTAGCATAACTAAATGACAATCACCCAATGTATATTTATGGTCACTTCTTACTAGTTTTTAATCCCTGACTAATATCACCACTTATACCCAGAAAAGAAAAATGTCCTATATATGTCCCAGACAAGAGGGTTTCCTCCCCCATAACATACATACACACATGCATACACACATGTAAAGGGCATATGCCTGCCCTCAAAGGGCCAGATGTGGATGGAAGTATTTATATATCCTGATTCACATTTCTGAAAAATCAGTATCAAAGTTAAAGCTTGTTAATCTGAAGTTCTGTTCACAGAAAACATAAGTCTGTTCATCTGCAGAAGGAAGGGGAGAGGGTAAGGCATGGCGTCTCTACTCCAACTAAGATCCTCCATTTACTCATTCTAGGATTTGAACCAACCCATCATACCTCTCCTTCCAGGTAGCCCTTTTATTGATCTATCTCCTAAATTCTTTTCTGCAAGTATAGTATCTCCCACTACATCTGCTCCTATCAAAGCCAGGTGATTATTTTGTTCTACAGGTTTAGACAATGTCTCAGTCTATTTTCATATTCTACAAAAGATCTAGCATTTTTCCTCCCTAGCTGCCTGAAGATCAGCCACCATCATGAACAACACAGTACCTATCTGGACCAACCAACTACTTCAACAAAAACAAATGGTCACTGATGTCCTTCACCCTGGGAAGGCAGCAGTACCCAAGACAAAAAATCAGCAAGAAACTAGCCAAAATGTACAAGACCACAATGGATGTCATCTTTTTATATGGATTCAGAACCCATTCTGGTGGTGGCAAGACAACTGGCTTTGGCAGGATTTATGATTCCTTGGACCATGCAAAGAAAAATGAACCAAGCCCTGACTAGTGTGGCTCAGTTGGATGGGCGCTGTCCCACAAAGGGAAAAGGGAAAGGTCGCCGGATCAACTCCTAGTCAGGGCACATGCTTGGGTTGTTGGTTCAGTCCCCAGTCGGGGCACATGCAAGAGGCAACCAATCGATGTTTCTCTCTCACATCAATGTTTATCCCCCTCTTTCTCTCCCTCCCTTCCCTCTCTATAAAAATAAATGAATAAAGTCTTTAAAAAGCAAAAGAAAAGAAAAATGAACCCAAACATAGACTTGCAAGACATGGCCTGTATGAAAGAAAAAGACCTCAACAAAACAGCAAAAGGACCACAAGGACAGAACAAAGAAACCCAGGAGGACTGCAAAGACCAATGTTGGTGCGGGCATGAAGAAGTAAAGGTTCTGTAGTAACTGTTATGATTGTGCAGATTTTTCATGAGAGGATTAATGAACTTTAAAACTTTCCAAAAAAATCCAGTTCATTTTAAGACCATAGTGATTATTAATAAAATCTTTATGGCTAACCAACAACTGCTATAGTTCTATAGCATCACAAATCATCAAAGGATAAGAACTTCCTTCCAACCACAGCCCCTTAACACAAAAAGACATGCAAAATTTCCTGAGAACAACCAAATCCTCAAACTGAAAGCCACACTGTGTTCACTCAATGAAGCAAACATTCCAACAGGAGAAAATGACTTCAAGGGGCAGCTCCTCTTCTCTTGCGTGGTTTAGACACTGCCCTTGTTATTTCACACCTCTGATCCTTTCTAGCTCCTATTTGCGGACCTTCTATGCCCTTATCACCCCTGTCCAGTTCACAAAAACACCCATTCCTTTTTCCAAGCTCAGCCAGAATGACCCCCAGAGAGAGCTTCCCATTCCCTCTTGCTGACCAACCACACAGAATATAGGCTTCACCCATGGCACTTAGAATTTATTTATTTCTTTGTTTGTTTGTTTGCCTTTCTGCCTTCCTGCTCTCCTATCAAGCTCCCTAGGGCAAGGGTCATGTCTTTCTCCTGAAACACAGCACCAGCTGAGCAGATGCTCAGTTAATGTTTGCTTACTTTTGTTATCAAATGATGAATTTTGTTCTTGCTACACCAGGATAGAAGATGTAAAAGAGAGGCAGGATACAGAAAGAAGAAAAAAATCATGAAAGTGGGAAATGGAGAGAAAGGGTAAGTAATGATTTAAGCCAATTTGCATACTATCTATAGTCAGCCTAGTATACTCAGGATCAACCACTGAGAGTCTCAACTTCCCAGTCTGTTCAAACATCTATTTCAATCAAAACTTTCTATCTCCCCAAGACTTAAGCATCTCCCAGGACCCCACATTTTTAGGTTTCCCCATTCTGCCTTGCCTTTTCTTTATTCCTCCTGGATCCTACATTCCTATAATGTATCAACAGGCTGTGAAGGACAAAGTATGCTCAAGGTAGATGGGCAGGTTTGAGGTATTTAATTTCTACTTAAATGGCATGGGTTGGGGAAATCTAATTTTCCAATATAATTGCCTAACAACTTAGTTCCTACGAATGTTGTGGTCAGCACTGAAAAAAATCATCTAACTATTTAATAAAAAGAAAAAATGAGTAAAAAAGTAAAAGTCAACTAGCAAAAGGTTCTAACTTCATAAGAATGTTAATATTTTTCATCTAAAAAACTTTTTTTAAAAATTGGTATAAGCCACTATCAGACCACATCTGAAACAGAATGCTCTGAATAAGAACAAGTCATAGGGTATAAAAGTCAAAAAACCCCAAATCACTAAGTATGTTTTCAAAAAGTTTGAAATCCTGCTGCTCTGATAACATCCAAGACTTTGTTCATTTCTATTTGACATACTACTTCATGGAAACACTAAGCAATTCTCAATAACTTTTTTGAAATTATAGCATAAAAATACTGCCTACCTGCCCATCCCTCTCACACTCTGTCATCAGCATTTAGACATCTGCCTAAATACAGGATGGGACAAAAGTAGGTTTACAGTTGTGAGTCCACAAAACACGATATATTCTTGTATTATTATTTATTAATTACTGTATTATTTCCATATAAACTGTAAACCTATTTTTGCCCCACCCTACAAATAAAATAACAAATAAATAAATAATTTTCCTGAGTCCTTCATCTTGCTACCATCCATCTGCTTTCTTTCTTTTCTTTTTTTAGATTTTATTTATTTTTTTTATAGAGAGGGGAAGGCAGAAAGAGAGGGAGAGAAATATCAATGGGTGGTTGCTTCTCACGCACACCCTACTGGGGACCTGGCCTGCAACCCAGGCATGTGCCCTGACCAGGAATCCAACCAGTTGGCTCCAAGGCCAGCGCTCAGTCCACTGAGCTACACCAGCCAGGGCTCATCTGCTTTCTTTTCCTCCCCTTACACACATGACTTCCAATGCTTGCCATACTTTTTACTACCCTTCACACTGGAGTTCAGTGTAATCTGGATCCTATTTTCATTACTCTCAATATAGCTGCTCAGACAAAGGTGGTCACTTTTTGGTTTTTTTTTTGGTCTTTAATGTTTTTCTATCTGGAATTTTTTTTTAAGATTTTTTTAAAATTTATTTTTAGAGAGGGGGAAGGGAGGGAGAAAGAGAAGGAGACATCAATGTGTGGTTGCCTCTTGAGCACCCCCTACTAGGGACCTGGCCCACAACCAAGGCATGTGCTCTGACTGGTAATTGAACCAGTGACCCCTTGGTTCACTGGATGGCACTCAATCCACTGAGCCACACCAGCAGGGTGGAATTTTTTAACAGTTTCTTGAAATGCTCACTTCCCTTGAGTTTCCTGATCCAACTTATCTCCAGTAGTTTTCTACCTTCTACTCTTGCCACACCTAACACTGATGTTCCCCCTGATTCCATGTTTTGGTGCCTCCATCTTCCTACCTGAGGGAACCACCTTCACTCAAGGATTCAGGATCACCCACACGCTTCACTCCATACATGTTTCCTGAGCTCTGAATCTCTAAAATCAACAGCAATTGAACAAGTTCATTTGGCAGCCCTCAAACAATTTGTCCAAAGCTTAATCCTCCATCATCATCCTGTCAGATATGCTTTTCCTTAAGTTCCCCATCCAACCAACTGCCCAGAAATGTGGGAGTTGTGGTTGTATTCCCCTTACCTAATCAACCCCCAGGTTTTACATTTTCTACCTTTCATTTGTTCAAGACATTTCTCTATCCCCATTGCCACCACCTTGGTCCAGGCCACCATTCTCTATCACACAAATTACTACTGTAGCCTCTTAATTAGTTAACCCTGCTTTAACCCTTAATTAGTTTGCCCTCACCAGACCATGTAGCCAGATCAGATCCTGTCACTTTGCTTCCCTATTGAAAAATCTATCCAGCAGGAAGAACTGGTGACTAAGTAGAGGCAACAACTTAAAGGGCCTATAGGAAAAGGTCCTGTCTTGTATTTCAGACAGTCAGTGACCTCAAGTCAGAGAAGTCCTACTTCTATGGCCCTGACCACTTCCTAGATGTTTCTATAACAGTATTTCATCACTTCAAAAGTTTCTACATATACAAGATCAAATTCATATTTCCCCCTTTAAGTTGATTATCTCTCTTAAAATTCCCATTTCAGCTCACAATCCATTTTCCCCTAGCCTTCCAAATTAGAACTTCTAGAGTCACCTCTTCTTTATTTCTCATCCTCACTGCTCCCATTGCTAATTTCAAGCCCCATCCACTCCATAGCCTCAAAATCTTCTATCCATCTCTTGGCAGCATCACCTCAATTTCAATTTTGATCTGCCCCAGCTAGACTTCAAAATCGTAAGTATACTCTCTTGCCTCTACCTCCCTGGGTAGCTACAGTCCTCACATCACTATCGGAACATAAAAACCTTTATTCCTTACTGCCTGGCTTTCAAGACCCCACCCCACCCCCAATTTAGCCCCAGCCTTAAATATCAACAGTCTGTTCTCAGTAGGCTAGACTATAAATGATTCTATCATTCACACAGGCTTTGACCTCACTCCTCACCTCAAACAGCCCTCTCCAGTCTGCTTCAAATCCCAACCTCCCAAGCCCTGCCCGGATTCCACATCCCCCTTGAAGCTTTTTTTGAACATGATAAATCTCAGTAATCTCATTCCTCTTCTTCCACCCAGAACCCTTCTGTTACATTTTTCATGTAGTATTTATCATCTACTACTTCCCATAACTAGCTGACATGCATAAATGACTTTTGTCCGGATAGGCACTGAGTTCTGTGAGGGAGAGAACACATACTACAACCCAGAAATGTTCACATGAATTATCCTTTTTACCCTACCTTATACAGTGAGTGCCTAGTTCGCAGCCAGACACTCCGTTAAGTACCACCATTGCTCAGTCACACAGGTAATTCATTATTCTCTGAAGATATGAGTATGTCTTGCGCTTTTTTGCATCCTCTGAAAATCACCAAATAAGATGTCTACCATTGTATGCCCTCAAGTACATACCAGTTTGTTGAAATTATTCATTGTTCACTTAATCTTTAAGAGTTTTTTGTTACATACAAAAGATGAACATTGCAGACAGTTCTGCTACATCATTAAGAAACTACGAATCACTAATGATCTATCACTAATTAGATATTTATAAGGTGATGTTTTATTTAAAACCACAGTCTTTTATGAACTAAAATAAAGATCTAATTTGAAGGCCGAAGAAAACAGTATAATCCCCCCAAGCATGTTTTCGGGTGCTTCGCTCAAAGAATGGACCAAAAATGATTTTATCCTGGTGGTTGTAATGTAAACACTATCTTGAATAATTATTAGACAGACATTTCAAACTGCCAATAGGTGAAACTATTTTTCAAAGTATCCTAGGTCCATTTCTCTGATTCAGGTTTTCTCTATGAATAGTCTTTCTCTTTTCAAGATATGTTCTGTCCATTAGAAGTGTTTAACAACACTTCTCAAAAATAACAACACTTCTCAAACGGTAACTCCTGTTTCTCAGATCACTCCCTCAAAGTCTCCCTAATTTCATTTAGCCACCCTGGGGCTACTACTAATGTGTTCAGAAACCAATATTCCCAGCTCCACTCACTGCCCATACCTCTGTCACTGTGCTAAACAAGACTACATGGGTCCCTCTGTCAGTTTCACTTACAGGTGCTGCTGATGTTTCCTGCTGGCCCAGCTTTCATCTACCCTGTGACATCCAGGGCTAATCCAGCCCAGGGCACCAGGGGAGAACCCCTTCCAGGTCCATGCCATGCTCAGGCAGGTCAATCCTAAAACCAGGCTGTCCTCTATTCCCTCACGCTGAGGCTGACTGTGTGACAACCCTTTCCTCCTTAGTTTAAATTTCTTCTTCCTCCTGTTGTTTTGCTCATAGTTATCTCCCCTAAATAATCAGGCTCATTTGTCCAGGGAGTTTTCTGACAGATGACAACTCTAAATTGACCTCCCCCTTTTTGACTAGCATGAGCTTGCACACATGACTTGCTTTCTGTAGTTAGTAAAGGGTGGAGCTGAGTGAAAAGAATGACGGACCAATCATTATGATTAGAGCTCATCACAGCTTCCATTTATTGAGCCCTTATAATACGTCGGAACTTGTGCTAAGATCCTGTACTATAAGTTCTACTACTAACACCTCTATTTTACTGATGAGGAAATCAAGGCTTAGAGGAATTAATGTATTTACACAAGGTGGTAACATAGGTAACACCCAACCCCAGACCTATCTCACTCCAAATCCCAAGATGTTCATGTTTCCTAATTAATCATGACAAAGATGCCAACAGGAAGGAAGTGACAGGTTATTGGCCTGCCCTTTATGATAATTTCTGTAATTTCTGGAGGGTGACCCAACTTTTGGGAAAAAATGTTTTATAGCTGATAGCAGACCAGTTTCAATATTCATAGAGTACACTTCTCCCAGCTATCCTTCTTACCTTTACTCATTTTTAAAACACAAATGAAAAATGAAATCACTAGCCTTTGAAACTAAAATTATTAATATACACCAAGCAAAAGACAATGGCATTTTAAATAAAATTCAGATAGAAAGAACAAAGCCATTAAACTACTAAGATTTTTTGGTTCTTCTACAAAAAACTTCATGAATCAAAAGTATCATACCTAGTCCTGGCTGGTGTGGCTCAGTGGAATGAGAGCTGGCCTGTGAACCAAAGGGTCGCTGGTTCGATTTCCAGTCAGGGCACATGCCTGGGTTGTGGGCCAGGACCCCAGTGGGAGTCACATGAGAGGCAACCAAACACTGATGTTTCTCTCCCTCTCTTTCTCCCTCCCTTCCCTTCTGTCTAAAAATAATAAAATCTTTTCTTAAAAAATATCATACCCTATATTTCACAAAACTCAATATTTCTGAAGCAGATAATTTATAATATAGTTTTTAATCAATGTATATGCCTAACTGTATCAAAAAGAAGGCTGAATAACTATGGATTTTATATGCATGATCATGTTACATTTTCCATTACTGATGTTAACAAGGTTTAATATTTATGAATTTATTAAAGTTTACACATTAATATTCTATTTAAATTATAAAGTCTCATTAGTTAACTGTGGAAAATAGAACATTCCTTACTTCCTTTTCAGGTCTTAAAAGCAGATGAATATGAGAAACAAGAGTGTGACTGTAGGGGGTGCTGTGATGGAAGCCCAGGCACCCCTTCCAGATGAGGCCCTCTCCTCACTGCCTACATCAAGGGGAGGCTGCTCCTTGCCTCACCCTACACTATGTTTTATACCTGTCATATTCCCTACCCAAAGTCATATTCCCTACCCAAGATCCTGGCCTCTGGAAAGGGAGGGATTGGTGTCCCATATGCAGTGAAAGATATGACTACAAAGGCCTCGCCCTCTTGCCTCAATCTGGGGAAATTCATAAGGGCCCTGACAGCAGATGCACCTATGGGATCTGCACAGGGCTCCACTGCACTCTAGCTTCCCCTTCTGCCCAGTCCTGCTTTTGTGACAGGTGTTCTTCTTTTTTCTTTTTTAAGATTTTATTTATTTATCTTTAGAGGGGCAGGGAAGGAGAGAGGGAGAGAAATACCAATGTGTGGTTCCCTCTCATGCGTCCCCTACCAGGAACTGGCCTGCAACCCAGGCATGTGCCCTGACTGGGAATCGAACCTTGATCCTTTGGTTCGCAGGCCCATGCTCAATCCACTGAGCTACACCAGCCAGGGCGTAACAGGTGTTCTTTCTGGAGCATAATCCAAGATACCTCTGTACCACAAATCCAATGTCAGAGCAGATTTCCCAAGCAACCAAAACTACAATTACAATGAATGCATTTGTAAGGCTGTGTCCCTTAGGCATCATCAGTCCTTATCTTACAAGCTGGGCATCTATAAGTATGACTTAGACAATAAACTGCTTGAGCTGAGACCCTATGAGAACACCAGATAAAAAACTCTAAGTAAAGGAATTCAGCCAGAGCTTGGGCCCAATGTTATAGCATCTGTGGCCCACCTTCAGACAGAACACTTTAGATGAAAAAGAGAAACTCTAGCAGCCATATCGACAGACAGTCTTAAGTAAGGAAACTACAGTGAGAGAAAAAATATCCTAACAAGAACAGAGTTTCAGTGAATAAATGAGCATTAGAAATACAAGCAGCTCCTTTTGAACTTCCAGGCAAGATGGAGGAGTAGGTAAATACACTTTGCTTTCTCGCACAACCAAAAGAAGGAGAACATATTTAAAAACAAAAAATGAGCAGAACTGCCAGAAAGTCTAACTGTGTATGAAATTCTGACAACCAAGGAGTCACAGAAGAAACTTTCATTTAGACAGGTAGAACTGGTGAACACAGGCAGCCAGGGAGAACAGGATGCATGACAAAGCCTCATCTGGCAGACCCGGGGTCCCACATTTGCATGCAGATTACTGGGAGGAACAACTGGGAGGGAGACAGACCATACAAGCCAGGTTTCCAGCACAGGGAAATACAGACTCAGAAAGTCAGATGGTAAAAACCTGTGGCTGTTGAGGCAGCAGGAGAAACTCCCAGCCTCATAGGAGAGTTTGTTGGAGAGCCCACCCACCCAAGATCAGTACCAAAAGGGCCCAACTGGCTTCTGAGTAGCAGGGAAAGTGATTGAAATCCTGACAAGAACCGAGCAAGTGGCACTGTTCCCTCTCTGACCCGCCCCCACGTACAGCACCACAACACACAAACATGGATTGCCCCACCCTAGCAAATACCTAAGGCTATGCCCCTTAAAACATAACAGCTGTGGGAGAACAACAAAAAAAAAATTTGGCCCACATGAAGGAACAAATCAAATCTTCAAAACAGAACTAAACAATGAAGAGATAGACAACCTATCAGGTGCAGAGTTCAAAACACAGGTAATCAGGATGCTCACAGAAATGGTTGAGTATGGTTGCAAAAAGGAAGAAAAAGTAAAGGCTGTGCAAAGTGAAATAAAGAAGAATGTATAGAAAACCAACAGTGAAGGGAAGGAAACTGGGACTCGAATCAACGATTTGGAGAAGGAAGAAATAAACACATTCAACCAGAACAGAATGAAGAAACAAGAATTCAAAAAAAAAAAAAAAAATGAGGAGAGGCTTAGGAACCTCCTGGACAACTTTAAATGTTCCAACATCCAAATCACAGGGGTGCCAGAAGAAGAAGAACAAAAGCAAGAAATTGAAAACTTATTTGAACAAATAATGAAGGGGAACTTCCCCAATCTGGCAAAAAAAACAGAGTTCCAGGAAGTCCAGGAAGCTCAGGAAGTCCCAAAGAAGTTGAACTTAAGGAGGAACACACCAAGGCACATCATAATTACAATACCCACAATTAAAGATAAGGGGAGAACCTAAAAGCAGCAAGGGAAAATAAGGCAGTTACCTACAAAGGAATTCCCATAAGACTATAAGCTGATTTCTCAAAAGAAACCTGGCAGGCAAGATGGGCTGAAAAGAAGTATTCACAGTCATGAAATGCAAGGATCTACATCTAGCTTGCTCTATCCAGCAAAGCTATCATTTAGAATAAGAGGGCAGATAAAGTGCTTCCCAGATAAAGCCAAGTTCAAGGAGTTCATCATCACCAAGCCCTTATTATATGAAATGCTAAAGGAATTTATCTATTACTGGCCAAAATGGAGGCATAGGTGGACACACTGTGCCTCCTCACACAACCAAAATTAAGGACAACAAAGATTTAGAAACAAGAAAACAACAGAACTCATAGAAAATTGAACTGTACAGAAGTCCAACAACCATTCATCCAGACCAATAAGAGGGGTGGAATCGCGGCAGGAAAAAGTGGAGGTGTGGACCTGGGCAAGCAGGAGGCAGCAGCTGGCAGATCCCAGGTGTGCAGGTGGCGGACTAGCGGACCCCAGGCACACAGGCGGGGGCTAGCGGACCTGGTCAAGGGCTGGCAGCTGTGCAGACCCAGTGAGGCCACACAAGGGGGCTGGCTGACCAGGTGGTCCCATATTCATGCGCAGATAATCCAGGCGAAGGGGAAGTGGCAGAAGGGACTGGAATCTGAGAGAAAGCAGAGCAAGTGCCATTGATCCCTCTCAGACCCCATACCCACATACAGCATCACTACCCAGCAACTGGGCTGCCCCACCCTGGGGAATACCTAAGGCTCCACCCCTCGTTACATAACAGCCACGACCAGACCAAAAAAAAAAAAAACACAACAACCAAAAATGGCTCAAATGGGAGAACAAATCAAAGACCCAGAGCCAATTCATCTAAGCGACCAAGAGATAGCCAGCCTATAAGATGCACAGTTCAAAGTCCTGGTGATCAGGATGCTCAAAAAATTGGTTGATTTTGCTCACAAATTAGATGAACAAATGCAGGCTACAATAAATGAAATGAAGGAAAATACACAGGGAACCAACAGAGATGGGAGGAAAACTGGGACTCAAATCAATGGAGTGGACCAGAAGGAAGAAAGAAACAACCAAACAGAAAAGAAGGAAGAAACAAGAATTCAAAAAAATGAGGAGAGGCTTAGGAACATCCAGGACATCTTTAAACATCCCAACATCCAAATTATAGGGGTACCAGAAGGGGAAGAAGAAGAGCAACAAGTGGAAAACTTATTTGAACAAATAATAAAGGAGAACTTCCCCAATATGGCAAAGGAAATTGACTTCCAGGAAGTCCAGGAAGCTCAGAGAGTCCCAAAGAAGTTGGACCCAAGGAGGAACACACCAAGGGACACCATAATTACATTAGCCAAGATTAAATTGAAAGAGAGAATTCTAGAAGCAGCAAGGGATAAGGGCACAGTCACCTACAAAGGAGTTCCCATCAGACTGTCAGCTGATTTCTCAAAAAAGAACTTACAGGCAAGAAGGGGCTGGAAAGAAGTATTCTAAGTCATGAAAGTCAAGGACCTACATCCAAGATTGCTCTATCCAGCAAAGCTGTCATTTAGAATGGAAGGGAAGATGAAGTGCTTCTCAGATAAGGTTAAGTTAAAGGAGTTCATCATTACCAAGCCCTCATTATATGAAATGTTAAAGGGACTTATCTAAGAAAAAGAAGATAAAAAATAGGACAGTAAAAAGACAGCAAACTCACAGATATTAACCATACCTAAAACAAAATCAAACTAAGCAAAGAGCTAGAACAGGAGCAGAAACACAGAAATGGAGATCACATGGAGGGTTAGCAACAGGGGAGTGGGAGGAGGAGAGGGGGGAAGGTACAGAGAATAAGTAGCATTGACGGTGGGTAGAAAATAGGGGGAGGGCAGGAATAGTATGAGAAATGTAGAAGCTAAAGAACTTACGACACATGGACATGAACTAAAGAGGGAGAATGTGGGTGAGAGGGGGTGTACAGGGTGGAGGGGAATGACTGGGGAGAAATGGGACAACTGTAATAGCATAATCAAAATATATTAAAAAAATTTAAAAAAGGAATTTATCTAAGAAAAAGATGATCAAAAACATGAACAGTAAAATGACAATAAACTCACAACTATCAACAACTGAACATAAAAAGAAAAGAAAACAAACTCATCAAACAATAGAATAGGAACAGAATCACAGAAAGGGAGATCACATGGAAGGCTGGGGTGGGCAGAATAGGGGGAAAGTACAGGGAATAAAGAAGCATAAATGGTAGGTACAAAATAGACAGGGGGAGGTTAAGAAAAGTATGGGAAATGGAGAAGCCAAAGAACTTGTATGTGCAATCCATAGACATGAACTGGGGTGGGGGGTTGGGGGGGCATACTGGTGTAAGGCTGAGTACAAGGTGAAAAGGAATAAAGGAGAGGAAAAAATCGGACAACTGTAATAGCATAATCAATAAAATATACTAAAAAAATATTCTATGGTTGGAGATTATACTGATTAGCCTTCTCATTCTGTAGGTGAGGAAGCTGGAATCCCCAGAAGTATAGTTATTTGCCAAACTTAGAGTTACAGTCAAACATTAGCAGCAGAATAAGGAGTAGAGTCCTGAATGGTGGTCTCTCATGTCTAAGTTCTGCCACAAACAGTCCCTGCCTCCCAATATTTACAGGCATTTGTATTGTTTTTACCTACTTTCAAAGCTCACTTCAAATATACTATGATGATTACTAAAATGAATTTTAATGATGATAGAGTTTACCTCAAAAGTATTTATGCTGATCTAATATAATCTTTCATAAATCTACTGGGAAATTTCCTTAGAGTCATTTGTATCACTAGTTTCCTAAAGTAGTTATCTTAGAAAATGGAATGTAGATTAGCTGTCATACTCAACTGCTGTGTTTTACTACTTTATCATTATAAAGGATGGTGATAGTTAAAGATAATAGTGTTATATAATAAATCTACCCTTAATGCATATAATGGAGACTATATGATTACTAACCAACAGAATAATTAAATACTGGGAATAATACATGCTGGGTTAAAGGAATATTTTGGAAACTGGCATCATTATTCTCACAAACAGTGGTGTTCCTTGCCAACGACACAAGATTCTAAAATCAGCCTCATTCCTGACCAGAATATTTTCTCCTAAGCAACCATTAGGAGACAACATAATCCTGTTTCCAGTACAAGAGGAAAAAATCATATTTCTTCATATGAAACAGAGACCTTATCTAAACTCCTCTAATCCTAAAAACTCAAATTAATTAATATTGAACAAACCTCCAGAAAAGTTTTGTTACTAATTTTTCAGGTATCTTAAGAGAAATATAGTATATAGTTGACTATATACTAAAATTTCACCAACATGTTGAATTTATCCTCTTCATTTAATTTTATCCACACTGAAAGGGATTGTCAAAAAGAGCATGGAGATAACTATGCAGCTGAGAAACTGCCCAGGAGCCTATGTGCTACTTTATAATACTTCCCATAGTCTCTGATAGCTAAGTCCCAAAAGTAGTAATTCCAACAGATGTTTAGAGTGTTGAAAAATACGACAAACAGAAGTTGATCCTCGAGTGCGTACTCACAGCTGCCCCTCAGTAAATACCTGCATAATGAAAAATCCCACCACACTTTTTGTCACAAAGCCTCTCTAGGTCATAGACCATGCATTTAAAATCTTTTTTTTAACATTTTATTTATTTATCTTTAGAGGGGAAGGAGAGAGGGAGAGAAATATCATTGTGTGGTTGTCTCTCATACATCCCCTGCGGGGAACCGGCCTGCAACTCAGGCATGTGCCCGGACTGGGAATCAAACCACGATCCTTTGGTTCGCAGGCCTGCGCTCAATCCACTGAGCTATACCAGCCAGGGCCATTTAAAATCTTTAAATTTGATTTATACCATTAAGAAAGCAGAATGCTAAGAATTTATCAAATTAAATGTGTTTACCTTTAAAATAAGTTAAACATCTTCCCAATAAGTTTTTTTTTTAGACGAAAACTCCACATCAAACTAAAAACTGCCTGGATTTCTCTTATATGTCTTAAGAACTCTGCTCTTGCACCTAAAATTTTTCCTTCCAATTAGATGCCATTTTCAATCATTAAGAAGTTTTTCTCTAATTGAATTTTTTTGGAGAAAGTTTACAATTTCTCACTTCACCAAATGATAAAATCTCAATGGCAAGATGGGCCTAGAACTTATATACTGTATCTCAACTCCTCATCAGCAGCACTTGAAAAAGAGGCATTCTCTTTAATCTGGAGCCAAGAAAGCTGTTGGCCTGGCACAAGCAGCTGAGGGTCAACCTAAAGGTTCATCAAAAATATCATATTTCCTGGGTTGTCCAGCTGACATGCTTCTGCCTGTGTGTTATCCTCTATATACATGTATTATAGAAAACAGACTGGTGTTATAGGAAATATACTCGCCTAAGACTAAAATCCATGAAAACAAGTTTAAAACATAAAACTGGCTAAACACAAAGGACACCAAGGTGACTGACAGACTAATAATTACAAACATGTAGTGAACGTACTATATGATGCATTTTAGAAAGCAGTAAGTCTTAAAACCATCGCTCAGAAAGATAAGGAGACTCACAAATAGAGGAAACTGCAAGTTAAGAGCACATAGCAACATTAACTTGCCCTTTGACCCATGCCTATCATCCTCTCCCTCTACCCAACACATACTATAAGGAACTGTCATTTATTTAGAGGAGGCTGGACCAGAAAATCATTAAGATAATTTGATACTTTATATCTAGGAAGTCAACTTTCCCACATACCTTCCAACAAATGCTCCAATAAGTAAAGATGCCTAACAAATTCTTCAAGACTAAAATATCAATCAATCCATCACCCACATACTGGTCTGTAGGCAACTTAGATAGACAAGTCACCACTAGCTTCATGATTTTGAACAAAACCCTACACATAGTGGAAGACAATTCATTATTAGTCAAAAATTTTCTTGTAGTTCTTATAAATCTAATTCGACCAAAGGAAAAACATCCTCTTCAATAGGTTTATACTGCCTTGCACAAACTTCAACACTACAAAGCAAATGAATATTAAACATGTAACTTGCCAAGACTTGGGCTCTCCAAAGTGGAGATAATTAATGCTGTAGAGGTCCATATCCTCGGTGTGCCATGCGAAAGTGGTTTTCCACATGCCAAAATAGAGATAAGGGGTATTTACACCCTCAATAGAAATACCGCACTCTTCCTCAACCACATCCAAGACCGTATTTAGGCGAGCTATGTTCCATTCATCCACACCCTGGAACCAGGAAAGAGAGAAAAAAAATCAAATATTAACACGCTAGTAAAGACAACATTTACTATTCAAACCAAGAGCTGCCAAAATTACTACACTGTATATTTTAATTCACTTAGAAATGAAAAAGTAAAGCAATTATTATTCAAGAAACACACACAAAAAGAGGTCTGTCTGGAAAAAGTCCAACCATTGTTAATGTAACGAAAATGGTTTGTGAGACATCAATGGAATCTGGCAACCAAGAGTGGACTGGAATGCACATGCATGAACAATGACAACTTCACTGTTATTAGTCGCTGAGGGCTGTAGACACAGTAAAATGAGCATGTGTACTGTGTGGCTGTCACATTCCAAATGACTGAGCAAGTAGACCAAAAAATCTGAGTCAAATTTTGTACGAAGCTTGGCCATTCCTCAGTGGGAACTATTTGAATGATTCAGAAGGCCACAACTATGTGCAACTGATAACTGGCAGCTTCATCACGACAATGCGCCTGCTCATACATCATGTTTCATACAGAGTTTTTTGGCCACACATCAAATCACCCAGGTGACTCAGCTCCTCTACAGACCAGATTTGGTGCCCTGCAACTTCTGGCTTTTCCCAAAACTAAAATCACCTTTAAAAGGGAAGACATTTCAGACTGTTGATGAGATAGATTCAGGAAAATATGGGGCAGCTGATGGCAACTGAGAGAACTGTGTGAGGTCCCAAGGTACCTACTTGGAAGGGGACTGAGGTATCATTTTCCTATGTACAGTATTTCTTGTATCTTGAATCTTCTTCAATAAATGTCTTTACTTTTTATATTATATGGCTGGATACCTTCTGGACAGGCCTCACATATGTATGTATATCCAAAGTTATTATGAGCCTAATGAGGTTCTATATAAATATTGGTATAAAATTTTAACAAATGACTTCCTTATTGACAACATAAATGTAAGTTAAACCCCCACTTGATGTTAGCAAAAGAATAATTGCTCCAAAGTATATAATCTGGAGTGTGCTTTCCATCTTTGGCATACCTTTCAGTTTTGAGGGCTTTTTTGTTTTTCAGTTTGTTTATTTATACATTAGTTTAGAAGTCATATTCAAAATCGGGTATCATTTCAAGATGGCATTAGCAAAATATATCTTCTTTTATCCCTCTCTCACTGTCACCCATTTCGGTTGTAGCATGTGATGATACATCATTGTGCTTTTTACTATTTCTTCAACTAAATGTTAAACTCTATGTTGATGAGAAATTTTAAATATATAACTGTTAAAAATCCTTATCCAAACTTTGGTAAAATTGTTGGAATAATGTAGTTCTCTAACAATAACCCAATATGCCTAGTGATGATAGAAAAGGTTAGAGTTGCTGGTATAAGAGTTAAGGCGATAAGAAAAGATTCTCTTTTAATTAAAACTTACCAATCAATTATTAATTCACTATAATTCATGACTGTTTAAAATGTATACAAACAATGTATTTTCCTATATGCCTTTCTCATAATCAAATGTAACTATTAAAGACTATGACATTCCTACACAAAGATAAGGAAACTGCAATGCCTTTAAAATCATTCCAACTTACTCAAAGTGCTGGTAAAGAGGGATGTTAAATCAATGTATGTGTATCAATAAGGCCCTCTACAATAACTATGCCAATGGCCTCACAGCCACATCTAATGTTTCCCTTATACACTAAAAACTTACAGGGTTGCTCCGTTTTCATTTTGGTCTAGAGGTAATTCTCTAAATCTTACTTCCTCAGGCTTTTTGGTTAAAAAAAAATTGTTGATAAAGCACTTCATGAAGCTCTTCCTCAGGTAATATACTTGAAAGTGCCAGTGGAAATAATTTAATCCCCAAATTCTCCCAAATTGCCATTCTACCTTAAATCCCATAGTGGGAAATTTGTTATTTGGAAATTGGTCAAAGTAAGTCTCCTTTAGAGAAAGTCCTAGGTTCCAACCTATGAAACTTTATAAAAGTTCAATCAAATTGTGTAAAATATTTTAACTCACTCTATTTATAGTGATGCAATCTCTTACCCCTAGTCCAATCAGACCTCAATCCAATCATTCTAATAGTAAAGTCCCATTTAAAAGTCGTTACTGAGGCAATGAATCTGAAGTAATAAATGAGAGCCATATTATAGAATCATTTTTAAATTGAATGAAAACTTACAAATTTAGCAACAAAGTATTCCACTGAAACTCTTACATTTAGAGAAGTCTTAACTCTATTACTGACTGACATTATTTTTCAAAAAAAAACCCTGAGGCTGATTCCTTTGACATCCTTAGACCTGTGGGTCTAAGGGGATGAGGATAGAGAAGTAAAGGTACTAGCAGAAGACCTAGATTATAACCCCAGCTCCGCCATTGACTAGGGTGAAAATCACTGCTATTTTCTGAGCTTCCAGTCATTCTTCATAAAAAACATGAGGGCTAGTGCCCTCCTAAAGATTCTTGGAATCCTGAGCATGCTAAAGAACACAAAATATTTAGAAAATAAAACATTATTTCTTAGAACAGAAGAAATAAATGTCTCCACTATTCTTTAGTAAATCTCACTGGAGAGCCTCCCCCAATAGAACAAACATGTTATAAGAGTTAATAAAGGCCTATGACATTCATTACTGAAGTTCTCCCCACTGACAGGCAAATATCATGTTTTGGCAAGGGCAAGTTATGGGCAAGGCCAAGGCTGACATGATGCTGAAACTTTAATTTCTTTTGCTAAAATAAGGAATCAGGACATTTACTCAAAACTCCAGTCAAGATGGAGACATAGGTAAACATGGCTTGCCTCCTTGCACAATCACTGCCTATTCACACAATCATCACAAAAATTACAACTAAACTACATAACAACTATCACCCAGAACACTCAGAAAATCAAGCTGTATAGAAGTCCAACAACCAAGAAATCAAAGAAGTCACATTGGCTCAGATGGGTAGGAGGGGTGGAGATGCAGAAACTCAGAGACACAGAACACGCAGTCCCACCCCAATGTGTGGTGGATGAAAATTAAGTATCCCAGCCCCATACCATGCCCCCCAGCCCAAGATTCCAGTGCCAGGAAGATAAGTCACAATAACTTCCAACTGTAAAAACCAGTGGGAATTGGGGTGGCGGAAGAAACTGCAGGCTTCTCAGGCATTTCCTCTTACAGGTACTGCAACGGATTTAGGACTTACACAGTCACACAACCTCTTGGCTCCAGTATGGGGGCAGCAGTTTGAAGGGTACCAGTGGCATACAGGGAGAAACTAAAGTGTCTGGCATCAGGACAAGTGCCAGGGCACAGCTTCCTCCCAGACAAAACTCCAGAGGCCAGGCAGCAGCCATTGTCCCTTTTCTAAGCCCTCCCCGACACAGAGCCACAAATCTGTAACACCATATCTGAGACTCCATCAAACTGGTTCATGAGTGTTGCCCCACCCAGGCAATTACCTAAGGCTCGGCCCCATCCAACTTACAGGTATTCTTTTCTACAATAGGCCATGCTACTAAGACAGGGAGTCAAAGCAGCTCTACCTAATACATAGAGGCAAACACAAGGAGGCTGCCAAAATGAGGAGACAAAGAAATAGGGCCCAAATGAAAGAGCAGATCAAAACTCCAAAAAAAAGAACTAAACCAAATGGAGACAAGCAATCTGTCAGATGCAGAGTTCAAAACACTGGTTATTATTAGGATGCTCAAGGAACTCATTAGATACTTCAACAGCATAAAAAGGCAGAAACAAAGTTTACACTAAGTGAAACAAAGAAAAATTTACAGGATGGGACAGTGGATCTGATAGTGGAATGGATGAAGCCAAGAATCAAATCAATGATTTGGAACATAAGGAAGAAAAAAAAAATCATTCAATCAGAATAGCAAAAAGAAAAAAATCAAGAAAAAATAGGATAGAGTAAGGAGCCTCTGGGGCAACTTCAAACATACTAGCATTTGAGTCACAGGAATGCCGGAAGAAGAAGATAAACAACAAGAAATTGAAAAAATAAGAAAGAAAACTTCCCTGACTTGGTGAAGAGAATAAACACACAAGTTCAGGAAGCTCAGACAGTCCCAAACAAGATGGATGCCAAGAGGCCCACTCCAAGACACATCATAATTAAATGTCAAATGTTAAAGATAAAGAGAGAATCTTAAAAGCAACAAGAGAAAAGCAGATAGTTACCTATAAAGGAGTTCCCATAAGACTATCAGCTTATTTCTCAAAAGAAACTTTGAAGGCTAAAGGGACTGGCAAGAAGTATTCAGTGATGAAAAAGCAAGGACCTACAACCTAGATTACTCTATCCAGCAAAGCTATCATTTAGAATGGAAGGGCAGATAATGTGCTTCCCAGACAAGGTAAACCTAAAGGAGTTCATCATCACCAAGGCCTTATTATATGAAATGTTAAAAAGACTTCTTTTCAAAAAAAGATCAAAACGATGAACATTAAAATGGCAATAAATTCACAACTGTCAACAACTGAACTAAAAAACAAACTGAGCAAACAAACAGAACAGAAACAGAATCATAGATATGGAGATCTTTGGATGGTTACCAGGTGGGAGGGGGAAAAGGGAGAATGGGGTTAAAGATGCAGGGACTAAGAAGTACAAATTGGTAGGTACAGAATAGGCAGGAGGATGTTAAGAACAGTATTGCGGTTGGGGCAGAGCAGGGGAGAGCAATGGGGGAAAATGGGTACAAACTGTAACTGAACAACAATTTAAAAAAAAAGTACAGTATAGGCAATGGAGTAGCCAAAGAACTTATATGCATGACCCATGGACATGAAATAAGGAGGGAACTGCCTCACAGAATGGTGTATACTGGGTGGAGGAGGGCATAGGGGGAAAATTGGGACAACTGTAATAGCATAATCAATAAAATATATTTAAGATAATAAAGAAATCATATAGCTTAAATAAAGAGATGATTAAAATATTAAGAATAACTGGTGTAGAGGCTGAAGACAGATTTTATTGCTTCAAAATTTATTCTCTAATTTCTGTTCTCTACTTTTAACTAAACTGCCTAACTGCCTCCATAGACAGATACTACTCAAATACTCAAGAGCACCAGGTCTCCTTCACAAATTTGGACAAAGAGCATACCTAGCCTGTCACTTAGGTGGAGTGTTACACTATACTCTACCTCATTACAATAAACATACATATATACCACACCTATTCAAAACAATCCTATAAAATAGGTGACATTATACTCAAAAGAACAAATGGGAAAACTAGAAGCAAATGGCAAAGATAAACCTAAATCTATCTGACTCCTGGGCCTTCACTTATAAACACTACGCTTCCAGTTCTGATCATTTTAAAATACAACATATCAACCTCCTCTCTCTGCAACAATTGTCAACAAATATCCAAAGGGCTAAAATTTAGGACAGGCAAACACATAAAGCTGCCACATTCTCCCCACCCAGGGGTACAATCATTCTATACAAACACTGGCAAAGCTTATAATAAAGGCTGCTTCACTTGGAGATTGGTGATAGAACTGATTTAGTGTAAAAGTCTCCAGAAAGACCTCAGCTACAAACAAGCCCCACAATGACAAGTCAAAATCTGCCAAATAGTTCAAAGCTTAAAGACATCAAATCTCAGCTGCAAGTCCACACAGCAGCCCAAGTTCAGAGACAAATGTCTCTTCCCAGATTCCCGCCTTTCAAATAAAGCTCTTCCACACAATGTTCAGCAGGTGCTTGAGTGGTATTTGTCACTCACTTGACCTCCACCAGGCAGACATTTCCTCCTGGACCCTCCACTACCTTCACCCCAATTACCCAGTCAGCATTTTAGGCCTGTCCTGCTTTGTTTGTCCATTTACCCAGTGTCTGTCTGGTTTTCTGAAATAATTTGTCATTAGATCATGACTTGTGCACATATATATAATTATCAAGGATCTTTTAGAACTTGTCAGCCTTCATCAGCATCACCAGAGTCAGCAGCTGTTTAAGGGAGTGAATGCCCCAAACTGGCATCATCAGAGCATGAACCCTACATCCATAACCCTACACAGAGACCATACCAAGTTTGAGGTCACAGCCCTTACACCCAGGGACATATATTCAAGACAACGAGAACCCTCTTTTCAGCACTGTAACTATCCAGCACCTACTCTACAATGACTGCGCATGGTCAACAAGAGACTGAAGGATGACATGACAGTAACATGCCACATTACAAACCTTACCAATAATGAGCCATTCCCACCTGACATAGAGAAATTAAGGCAATATTATAGCAAACTAATTTTTCCCAAACTATTTCCAATGGAACATAAACCCTACTAGAGACTGTGGTTAAAAAGTTTGACCTCGACCTGACTAGTGTGGTTCGGTGGGTTAGGAGTCGTCCAACAAAGCAAAAGGTTGCCAGTTTGATTTCAATCAGGACACATGCCTGGGTTTCTGGCAGGGTCCCCAGTTCAGGGCGTGCAGGGGGTAACCAATCAATGTTTCTCTCACACATCAGCGTTTCTCCCCCTTTCTCTCTCCCTTTCCTTTCTCTAAAATAAATAAATAAAATCTTTTTAAAAGAACAAAAACTTTGCCCTTTTTTCCTCCTCTTAGAGAGTCACAGTGCTGACAGGTACTCCAAAGGTTCTGAGAGGCCCTACTAGAAGCAAGCCTGTTTAACCATGCTTAACTCCACATTTCCCAAATATTATTTGACAATGAAACTATGTTTATATAATACATTAACATCCTGTCAAATAGTACTGTGTGACACAGCACATTAGGAAAGGCATTATAGTACACTGTTCCCTCTATGCCTCAGCCCAAATGTATCTCATGAGTAAAACAGAAAAAAATTACAACCACAGCAGAACAGTTCTTAATATGGGTTAAGAACCCATATTACAACTGTAATATGGTGACATCTATTGTCATGATACACATATGTACTTTGATTGTGTCACCTAAAAATACACCGAGATGGTATAAATTAAAAGCAATTAAAATATCAAAAGCTATTTCTAAATGAAGACAGACTAAAAGATTAAAAGTAGGAGAAGGGAGACCTAATCAAACTTTTAAGCCTACCAAATGTACTGACAACCAGAGACTGGGCTTTTTTTTTCTATTTTCAATTTATTTTTAGAGAGGGGAAGGGAGGGAGAAAGAGAGGAAGAGAAACATCAATGTGTGGTTGCCTGTTAAGTGCCCCCTACTGGGTCCCTGGCTTGCAGACAATGCATGTTCCCTGACTGGGAATCAAACCAGTGACTCTTTGGTTTGCAGTCTGGCACCCAATCAAATGAGCCACACCAACCAGGGCTGGGCTTCTTTTTTTTTTTTTTTTTTTTTTTTTTTAGAACATAAAAATAAGGGTATGTCCATTAAAGACCACAAAAAAGGTTCTGAGATAAAGACAAATTAATACACTTATAAAAATCATGGTTAACACACATATTCTTCCTTACCCTGAAAAGATCAAAATGAAGTTAATTTTTTTTTTTCTCAAGGAATGACACAATCTCAGAAAAGTAGCATGCTGAATGGGAGTCAAAAGCTCTCCAACCAAATACTGCCTCTGCCACAATGGGAGTCTAAGAATGATCATTTCATTCATGGCAGAGCAGTGACCAGGGTTCAAGTCTGCAAACTAGGCCATGACAAGAATGTAGCCACCTTGAAACATCCATAGAAAATGTCTAGTCCCTTACTGGACCTATATACTTCAAAAAATATACCTTTGTCAGCAGAAGCGGGGACCCAAAGCTTCCTAACAGTACATAAATCTAAACTGGCCTATCGCACGGTCCCATATTTGCGCGCAGATAAACCGGGAGGAACATCTGGGGAGCAAAACAGACGGCACAACCCAGGGTTCTAGCATGTGGAAATAAAGTCTTAAAAGCTCTAACTGTAAAAACCTGTGGGGGTTGCAGCAGTGGGAAAAACTCCCAGCCTCACAGGAGAGTTCCCTGGACAGACCCACAGTGTCTAGAACATACACAAACCCACCCACCGTGGAATCAGCAACAGAAGGGTCCAACGTGCTTGTGGGTAGCAGTGGAAGTAACTGAAAGCCTGCTGAGAGCTGAGCAAGCAACAGCGTTCCCTCTCAGATCTCTTCCCCACATACAGTGCTGCAATGCACCAAGGTGGGTTGCCCCACCCTGGAGAATACCTATGGCTCCACCACATACTATGTAACAGGTGTGCCCAGACAAAAAAAAATGGCCCAAATGAAAGAACAGATCTAAGCTCCAGAAAAAATACAACTAAGTGACAAAGAGATAGCCCACCTACCAGATGCACAGTTCACAGCACTGATAATCAGGATGCTCACAGAAATGGTTGAGTAGAGTCACAAAATAGAGGAAAAAGTGAAGGTTATGAAAAGTGAAATAAAGAGGCATGTACAGGGAACCTACAGTGAAGGGAAGGAAACCAGGACTCAAATCAACGATTTGGCATAGAAGGAAGAGATAAACATTCAACCAGAACAGAATGAAGAAACAAGAATTCAAAAAAAATGAGGAGAGGCTTAGGAACCTCCTAGACAACTTTAAATGTTCCAATATCCAAATCATAGGGGTGCCAGAAGGAGAACAACAACAGCAAGAAATTGAAAATTTATTTGAACAAACAATGAAGGAGAACTTTTCCAATCTGGCAAAGGAAACAGATGTCCAGAAAGTCCAGGAAGCTCAGGGAGTCCCAAAGAAGTTGGACCCAATGAAGCATGCACCGAGGCAGATCATAATTACATTGCCCAATATTTAAGACAAGGGGAGAAACTTAAAAGCAGCTACCTACAAAGGAGGCCCAGAAGACTATCAGCTGATTTCTCAAAAGAAACCTTGCAGACAAGCAGGGGCTGGAAAGACATATTCAAAGTCATGAAAGTCAAGGACCTACATCCAAGATTACTCTATCCAGCAAAGCTATCATTTAGAATGGAAGGGCAGTTAAAAGTGCTTCCCAGATAAGGTCAAGTTAAAGGAGTTCATCATCACCAAGCCCTTATTATATGAAATGTTAAAGGAACTTATGTAAGAAACAGAAGATGATCAAAAATAGGACCAGTAAAATGACAATAAACTCACAACTATCGACAACTGAACATAAAAAGAAAAAACAAAAACAAACCAATCAAACAGCTAGAATAAGAACAGAATCACAGGAATGGAGATCACATGGAGTGTTATCAGTGGGGAGAAGAAGGGTGGACAATGGGGGAAAAGGTGCAGGGAATGAATAAGAAGCATGAATGGTAGGTTCAAAATAGATAATGAGAGGTTAAAAATAGTATGGGAAATAGAGAAGCCAAAGAATTTATATATACAACCCATGGACATGAACTAAGGGATGCTGCAGGGTGGAATGGTGCAGGGCAGAGGGGAATAAAGGAGAGGGAAAAAATGGGACAACTGTAATAGCATAATCAATGAAATATATTTTTAAAAAAGAGAGGCCGTGGAAAACCATTTGGGGACCATCTACTATCCTAACATAAACAGCCATTACTTAGCTCCTGCCTGTTGCTGTCACTGGGAATACTGCCAGATCTTCTGATCGTAGAACCTCAAAATACAAACTTTATGTGACATTAACAAACTTTTAAAACTATGTGGATCAAACAATATACATCTGTGGCACATTTGCAAAAAGGTAGTAGATATTAAAAAGTTGACACCAACCGCAATAATTTAAAAGGGGATGACATAAGAAGCAACAAAACAATGCATGCAAAAATACCCTTTAAAATTTTTAAAGTAACATTTTATTTATATCTGATATCTACCCAAAAAGCTAGATCTAAGTCTTAAAACTCCATAGGTATTCAGTAATTAATTATTTTATTAGTACAGGGATAATCCCAGTGATGAGAAAACAAATGCAAAACACCCTAACTTTACAGATAGAAATGACATGCTCAGTAACTTACCAGCCCTCCTTGTTCACAAATGAGAACAAAGCAGTCAGTCTCCTCAGTAGCAAATGTGTTGTCAGTCTAGAAAATCACAATTCTTTGTAATCAATCCCTTCATAAATACTAGCTCGGGTCCTATTTTTATAACAGCATTATAACATGGTATTTCTCATTAACACACTACTGTGCAGTATTTTTTAGTCATTTTTGCTTAAACTAATTAAGTAATACTAATTTTTGGCCATCTTGTGGGAGTGAAATCAATGCCTGCTTCAGAGCACCAGTGATGCTGAGGGTTTCTCTAGACAGTGTTTCTCCCTCCAGTCTACAGCACTGAGAATATCTTTGCAAACCTCTTCAAGGGCCTCTTTTACAAACAAGAAATGCACATTCTTATCATGGGCCTGGATGCTGGGGAGAAGAAGACCACTACCGGGTACAAACTGAAGCTGGGTAAGATTGTGTCCACCATCCCCACCATAGGTTTCTACGTGGAGACCATGGGAGATGTGGGCAACCAGGACAAGACCTGGCCTCTGTGGCTCCATGACTTCCAGAATACACAAGGTCTCATATTTGACAGCAATGACCAAGAGCACATGAATGAGGCCCAAGAGGAGCACAAGGGGATGCTGACCTTCTTGTGTTCAAAAATAAGTAGGTGCTCCCTACCATCATGAACAAGCTGTGCCTGCACTCTCTGCACCACAGGAACTGGTTCATTCAGGCCACCTGTGCCACCAGTGGAGACGGGCTCTATGAGGGACTGGAGTGGCTATCCACTCAGCTCCGGAACCAGAAGTAAGCCGCACTTCTCCTCTCCTCCCTTACTCCCTCCTTCACCCTTGCTTCCTCCTTCACCCTTGCTTTCTTCTCATGTGGCAGACGAGCCCCTGTGGTGTGAGTGCCAGAAGCTGTCTCTCCATGGCCAGTCCCAGTATGCTTTACCACACTGTAATGTGCAATCACAGCCAGCAACCAGTTTCGTTTTTTTTGTTGTTGTTTTTTTGTTTTTAATGTAAATAGTTCTTGTTTCTGCCTCTTGATAAGGCAGTATCTGATACTCCTATGCAATATTACTCAGCTTTATTTTTATTGTAAAGAGAATCAACCCACTGTTTAGTACTGAGAAGTGATTTTAGGCAGCCAGGACCTCTGGAGTCACTGTCAGATCAGCCCCATGTTCCTCCTCTGGGCTTTAGATCTATGTTGAGTTCCATTTTGGCGGTTGGTTTTAAACCCAAACTCAGTGCATTTTTAAAAATAGTTACAAACAGCCGTGACAGGTGTGGTTCAGTTGCTTGGGCAACATCCCACAAAGTAAAAGGTGGCTAGTTCGATTCCTAGTCAGAGCACATGCCTGGGTTTGTCCCTGGTGAGGACACATACGAGAGGCAACCAATCAATGTTTCTCCCCTCTCTTTCTCCCTCCCTTCTCTCCTCTCTAAAAATAAATAAATAAAATCTTAAAGTAGTTATAAATACAAGAGAAGGGAGAAATGTGCCTACTGTAGGTTCTGCAGTAAGGCTGGACTCCAGGATACCCATGGTCTGTCTCCTGTTTGGAACATGCAGTGGGCAGAACCAGCCACAATATGTTCTGCATGGTCACTTATGGTCCATGACTGAGTGACTCCACTGGGTTATCTGCATCCCATAGCATTTATGCTCGTACCTGTGCTTATACCACTACTCAGGGGATAGGCTAATGCTGAGGCCAGCACTCACAGACCCCTTGGAGGGACCCTAGCCTTCCCTTGGGTCAGTATAGTTGCTTCAGTGGGACCAGTCTGGACAGAGCAGAAGCTACCCATGGTCACCATGCACTTCAGGTTACCTGGCTCTCACTAATAGGAGCATGGGAAGGTGGCCAGTCATATTAGAGCACAGCTCCTCAGAGCCTCCGTCCACATGTGCTTTCATTCCCTCAGCCTGCAAGGATCAGATTTGACATCAAAAACAACCATCTCTAGCCCTGGCTGAGGTGGCTCAGTGGATTGAGCACTGGCCTGGGAACCAAAAGGTCACTGGTTCAATTCCCAGTCAGGGCACATGCCTGGGTTGCAGGCCAGGAACCCAGTAGCGGGCACACGAGAAGCAACCACACACTTATGTTTCTCTCCCCCTCTCTCTCCCCCAGTTCCCCTCTGTCTAAAAATAAATAAAATCTTTTTTAAAAATCATGTTAAAAACAACCATCTCTAATTTTTTCTTTTGTATTTTAATAAACACTGAAGAAGCTGGAGCTGTCAAACTTTATCGTAGAGAAAACCTCAAAAGTGGTTTATCTGGTGTCCTGGAACCTCTTACTGCTTTCAATACACAATTAGTAATCAACTGTTTTATATACTTGTTTTCAGTTTTCATTTCAACAAACAAGTAATGTAACTACAGCTATTAGAATAAAATCTATTAAAAACACTAATTTTTAAGTTTTTTCTAAAAATTCTGCTTTTCCTCATTTGACTCTTACCACTCCTGCTAAAACACTTATCACAACCCAGTCAATACCTACTAGAACGCTGTGGTCTGAACAAAAGACCACCCATGCAGTCACCTCTAATTTGCTGGAAGGTTAGACCTAAGCTAATGTACATTACTGCCACTAATTCATATGGCTGTAAGAAGACATTAGGTTTCAAAGATAATGCACATGGAGAAAGAAAAATAAAATGTGGTTGGTTCTTTCAAGACTTCAAAATTCAGTCTATTTCAGACAATAATGTCTGAAAATTCTACATTTCACTAACTAAAGGGAAACCTTTGGTCCACATTTTAAGACAGACTGAGAATTTCCTTACGATCTTTACACAGTAAGAATAAAATTGGACCCACATGCAATTCATTTTGCTTTAAAGTTAATTACAATGTGTGACATGATAGCTCTCTGTGCTTCCTTCTTCCACAAAAAAAAAAAAAATCACATTATTTAAACATTTTACTTTTAAAATAGATAACTGTTCTTTTTTGCATATTTACACATCAAAATACTGACAACTTTACAACTGCATTCTTCTCTTTCTAAAGATTTAGACAATAAACAATGTAGAGCAAGTTTTGAAAGAAACAAAATTCTACAACAAAAAGGCCATATAAAGAGACTATTTGCCTTTCAAAGGTAAATATGAGTATGAAAAGGAGAGCAAAGAAGAAAAAGGGGGAAATGCACACCCAAATAATAGCCGGCAAAGAGCTTGGGATTCCTGCCCTGCATTTGGACCATTAAGGGTTTGGGATTAATGGTATCTCTGGTTCCAGGCAGAAACAACCCCAATCCTTTTGGGAGAAAAGCCTCCTCTATCGAAACCAGTAAATTTTCTATAAATTAAGATGAAGCCAAAGCATACAATTAAAAAGCACCCTCACCCAGGGAGGCAAGCCCACATCTAAGGAAGCAGCAAAAACAGCTGACAAAAGCATGTAGCTGATATCAAGGACTGTTGATCTCAGAATTTTTCAGAAAGACATTAAAATATATAAAATGTTTAATGATATAAAAACTGGAATCACAAAGACAAACAAGTAAAATAAACTACTTGGAATGACCAATCAGATCTGGAGGGGTAGGGTGGATTTCTAGAAGTAAACTAAAGATTGAGATTTCATTGAGATTATTAAACTAAAAATCTCAATGAAAGTGTTAAACAAGAGAAGTAGTTAATCAGAAGATAAAATTTAAGACATCAACACAGAGTGCAGTATACAAAATGTAAGATGGAAAATCTGAAACGTAGATTAAGTACATCTAAGGTATCTTGGACCTTTACTGATGCCACAGCCTTTATTTCCCAGTGGCCAGTATACCAAAACGCCTATTATATTTGTAGAATAAAAACTGCTTATAGCCCTGGCTGGTGTAGCTCAGTAAATTGAGCATGGATGGGCCTGTGAACCAAAGGATTGAAGTTCGATTCCCAGTCAGGGCACATGCCTGGGTTGCGGGCCAGTTCCCAGAAGGGGACACACGAGAGGCAACCACACACTGATACTTCTCTCCCTTTCTCCTTCCCTTCCTCTCTAAAGAGAAAAAAAATAAATAAACTGCTTACAAAGCCTTCATTAACTCCTACTTTTGAATGATAATCTTCTACGTGGCCAAATATTTGGGCTCATTATTCTGGATTTAGGCATTTCAATGGTTCATGGTCTTTTCATTTCTATCTGTATTACTTTTCAAGTAGTTCTGGATTGGGGATTCAAAAAACTAAAACTTTTGTTTGATATAACATAAAATACAGAATTGAACTTTCCACAGTAAGACAATTACTGTAATTCTTTTGCTACATACCTTGATACATCATTTTCCTAATGAAAGAGTTACCCAATATTTATCTGTTTGTAAATGGACTTTCACAGCATATTTTGTTTACATGTAAAGATAACTATTCAGACTTCCAGCCAAGATGGAGGCATAGGTGGACACACTGTGCCTCCTCTCACAACCAAGATTAAGGATAACAAAAATATAGAACCAAAAAAAAACCTCAAAAAAAAAAAAACAACCAGAACAGGTAGAGGATTAAATTGTACAGAAGTCCAACAACGATTCACCCAGTCCAGTAAGAGGGGCTGAGTCAGTGGCCAGTAGAGAGGGGTCATGGCGGGAAGAAGCAGTAGCTGGTGGTCCCATGCGCAAAGGTGGTTGGTGGTTAGGTTACCCAGCCCAGGGAGGCAGAGAGCAGACCAAGCGAGGCGCACAAAGTGGCTGACCACGGTCACACATTCTTGCGCAGATAAGCCAGGCAAACGAACATCAAGATGGACTGCGCAGCGCAGGGCCCCAGCACCAGGAAAGAGACTAAAGGGCACCAATTGAGAACACTAGTGGGAGCTGGGGTGCCGGGAGGTAGTCCCAAGTCACCAAGAGCTCGTTGGAGAAACCCACAGGGTCCTGGAACGTGCAGGAGCCTGTCCACACAGAGATCAGCACCAGAGGGGCCCAGTTTGCTTGGGGAAAGCAGTGGAAAGGACTGAAATCCAACAGAGAGTGAAGCAGGCGCCACTGTTCCCTCTTGGACCCTGCCCCCACATCCAGTGTCACTACCCAGCAATTGGGTTGCCCTGCCCTGGTGCATGCCTAAGGCTCCATCCCTCACTACGTAACAGCCATGACCAGACCAAAAAACCCCAAAAAACAAAAAACAAACAAACAAAAACAAAACAAAAACAAGGATGGCTCAAACAGGAGAACAAATTGGGGCCCCAGAGCTAATTCATCTAAGCGACCAAGAGGTAGCCAACCTATCAGATGCACACTTCCAAGCCCTGGTAATTAGGATACTCACAGAATTCGTTGATTCTGGTCCCAAATTAGATGAACAAATGGAGGCTACAATAAGTGAAATGAAGAACAACGCACAGGAAACCAATAGTGATGGGAGGAAAACTGGGACTCACATCAACGGAATGAACCAGAAGGAAGAAAAAAACAATCAAACACAAAAGAAGGAAGAAACAAGAATTCAAAAAAATGAGGAGAGGCTTAAGAACATCCAGGACATCTTTAAACGTCCCAACATCCAAATTATAGGGGTACCAGAAGGGGAAGAGGAAGAGCAACAAGTGGAAAACTTATTTGAACAAATAATAAAGGAGAACTTCCCCAATCTGGCAAAGGAAATTGACTTCCAGGAAGTCCAGGAAGCTCAGAGGGTCCCAAAGAAGTTGGACCCAAGGAGGAACACATCAAGGTACATCATCATTACATTAGCCAAGATTAAAATGAAGGAGAGAATTCTAGAAGCAGCAAGGGATTAAGGCAGAGTCACCTACAAAGGAGTTCCCATCAGACTGTCAGCTGATTTCTCAAAAGAGACCTTCCAGGCAAGAAGGGGCTGAAAAGAAGTATTCCAAGTCATGAAAGTCAAGGACCTACATCCAAGATTGCTCTATCCAGCAAAGCTGTCATTTAGAATGGAAGGGAAGATAAACTGCTTCTCAGATAAGGTCAAGTTCAAGGAGTTCATCATCACCAAGCCCTTATTATATGAAATGTTAAAGGGTCTTATCTAAGAAAAAGAAGATAAAAAATAGGACAGTAAAACGACAGCAAACTCACAGATATTAACAACCACACCTAAAACAAAAGCAAACTAAGCAAACAGCTAGACCAGGAGCAGGAACACAGAAAGGGAGATCACATGGAGGGTTAGCAACAGGGAAGTGGGAGGAGGGGGGGGGAAGGTACAGAGAATAGACAGAGGGTATGTAGAAAATAGACAGAGGGAGGGCAAGAATAGTGTGGGAAAAGTAGAAGCTAAAGAACTTATGAGACATGGACATGAACTAAAGGGGAGAATGTGGGTGGGAGGGGGTGTGGAGGGGAATGATGTGGGAGAAATGGGACAACTGTAATAGCATAATCAATAAAATATATTTAAAAAAATAAGTATACACTGCTGGAGGAGCATAAATTGATACAAACCCTTTGGAAATCAATTCAGTATCTGGGGTAAAGTTGGACACTCTATAAGGGAGCACTTCCATTCCTAGGTGAATGCTTTAGAGCAGGGGTGTCAAACTCATTTTTCAGCCTCGTGGTTGCCTTCAAAGGGCCGAACGTAATTTGAGGACTGTATAAATGTAACTACTCCTTAACTCGGCACCGCTAGGTAGAAACAAGGTGCTGGGCCGTATAAAACAAGGTGGAGGGCTGGATTTGGCCATCAGGCCTTGTGTTTGCCACCTGTGCTTTAGAGAAACTTCTTTACCTTTGTAGCAATCATATGTTCATAGTAGCAATATTTATTTTTCAAAGAGAAAAAAGAAAATATCCCCTGGCAGGAAAATAAAAATGAAATGTAACTTCATAAAATGAAGTATTATCCAGCAATTAAAATGATTGAACAATAGCTCACACAAAACCTACTATTCAGTGAAAAAAAAAAAAATCAAAGTCTATAATGGGGATAAAAATGGTAATGGAAGGAGACTTGACTTGGAGTAATGAACATACAATACAATATACAGATGCTATATTATAGAACTGTACATCTCAAACCTATATAATTTTATTAACCAATGTCACCCCAATAAATTCAATAAAAAGGGGAAGAAAAGAAAAAGTCAATGTCCCAGAGGACTACATAAAGTGATACTATTTTTAATAAGGTTAAAAAAATAAGCCAAACTAAATGTACATCAATGTGGCACAAACCATTCTTGTGATATTAACAATGGCTGGACTTTTTCTGGACAGACCTCGTATATCAAAACTACCAGCCATACTGATCACCCAGTACCCTTAGAACACTTTAGCATCCTCATTCTTCACTATGGCTCACATGTTGATGCTTACTGATGTCCTGAATTCTCAGGGATTCTCAGGCCCCCAGAAGCTTAACCTCTTCACATTCCTATAGTATCCAGTATTCCTACCACCCATGGGGTACCTAGTCTGCCCCGCACATTTTATTGGTCCCTTAGGGAAACCATTCATGATTCTCCAGCTACCTGATCAGCACCTTACACCGGCAAACACCTCATATCCCTAATGATTCTCATACCCCCATAAACCATTCAGCATGGGACTCCACACATACTTGTAGGTTTACCAATTTAACGCTTTATTGACCATCTAAGTGTACTTTGGTGAGCTTTGAAAGTTGAGACATAATGAGAAGAGTTAAAACAGAAATTAACAATTCATTCCAAATGTCTTTTAAATCATTTCTGACACAAGATCAGCCAGTTTTTCCCGTGAACATTCCAAGGTCCGTAGCTCCTTATCCTGAAGGCAGCCTAATCTGTTCTGGGGCAGTTGTACACGCCAAGACACTGGAGGGCAGTAGCCATATACTATGAGGTCATCCTGTGGGTGAGCTTTAACTCGCTTCCATCAACAACAATTCCCTGGCAATACCCACTCAGAAAACACAGCCTCCAGACATAGAACATTCTTGATGCAATGTGAACAGAACTACCATACCTCCCGTGGCTGGATGGTATAATTTGGGATCATGAAGGCTAAGACTTCATTCATTAAAGACCAGCCATAACAGGCTTGCAGATAATGAGTTCTGACTAACTAGAAGCTTTATTTCACAAAACTAAAATCTGAAAATCACACTACTATAGGCCATAACTGTCTTTGCTCCAAAATACGTCTACAATAATGACATTTTACCTTGGATGTGAAAATTACACAAGTTAGAGTAGTGGCTTCAAAATGTTTCTTATTTTAGGATAAATGATATCCTGACATGATAAAACTACAAAATGGAAAGGAACTCTGCTGGTGACTCAAACAGTGAAAACTTTAATTTCATTTGGAAAAACCACAGCCTTAGATAAATTTGTTGTCCCATAGCACCATCTGGTGGGTGAAAGTATTTAAGCTAACCCATGTGGAAAGAGGAAAACAATGTCATCAGTAAAATTAAATGCTATTAAAACTAAAATCTTAGTGTGAAAAGATTCCAGTGCTTTAGCCAACAGATTTCTTATAAAGGGAATCTTGACAAAATTCTAATGCAAAAGAAACCTGGAACTCATAAAAACTCATATATGAAAGAATTCAGTTCATCTTCTTGAAGAAATTGCTTCAAGAAGAAATATTGTAAAGCAAATATTTTTCAACTG
Organism: Anoura caudifer; assembly: GCA_004027475.1. Taxonomy (NCBI): domain Eukaryota; kingdom Metazoa; phylum Chordata; class Mammalia; order Chiroptera; family Phyllostomidae; genus Anoura; species Anoura caudifer. The sequence goes on along the minus strand of PVKU01005534.1, from coordinate 20,169 downwards.
GGAGGAACCTAAGACAGCTGTTAATTCAATACCTTCCCTTTACAGATGAAGACTTTAAGGCAAAGACAGAGTTTCCCCAAAAGTCACAGCTAAGGATGACTGGCATTGATTATATAAGTAAATGGGTCAAATATTCTGTGCTGATTACTACAGACTTCCATTTCAAGGGACTGCTGAGGAAAGTAAGGCAGTCAGTGTGGCTGGAGCAAAGTGCCATTCTCCAGTTAGCAATGACTTTGCCATCCCACTGTGGGCTGTAAACTACACCCTACACTGACCCATGCAAGGTCAAGAACTGTCATTCCCTCCCTGCCTCCACAGCCCACCTGCATCCCTCTTCATGTTAGATTTATCTGTTTTCCCCTGTTCCAAAAAACCATCCTACCAATAAAAGACAGATAAAATAAATGTTACATCACTTATTGAAAAACATGTATCATTTCTGGAAAGCATTCACGATGTGTTAAAATGGAAGGGAGGGAAGACAAGACCAAGCTATGTTCACTGTGATACCACATCTGCTTTTGAAAAATGTAATTACCGACTATTAAATTTGAGAAAAAACATTGGAAGGAAATACACTAAAATTTTTTGACAGCTGTTGTCTCTGAAAGGATTATGAGTGGTTTAAATTTTATGCAATGCCAACTTTTTAATATATAACATTTGTATTAACAAAAAAGTCATCATTACCCTAAAATGTATGCATTTATAATAAGACGTTTGACAGAAATTGGAAATAGGATCCCATATACATACCTAACCACCTAGTACATGCATTGCAATAAATAAATAAATAAATAAATAAATAAATAAATAAATAAATCACTACCTCTCGAGGAGAAATAAAAGTATAGGATATTATACTTAAGTCCTGGCTGGTGTGGCTCAGGGGATTGAGTGCTGGCCTGCACACTGAAAGGTTGCCAGTTAAATTCCGTCAGGGCACATGCCTGGGCTTTGCGCCAGGTCCCCACTTGGGGGCATGTGAGAGACAACCACACATTGATGTCTCTCTCCTTCTCTTTCTACCTCCCTCCCTTCTGTCTAAAAATAATTAAATAAAATATTTAAAAATAAATAAACACATATATACACACACATACCTGCATGACAAAAGCAATAGACTAGCAAATTAATATTGAAAGGAAATCTTAGAAATGTAATTCCTTTAAAATATTTTATATATTTTTCAGATACTGGGACTTGAGTTTACATCATAAGTCCATTTTCTGCTTATTAAATCTTGCCCGAGTTATATATCAGAATATATGGCATGATGTTCCCCAAGGAATTCCACAGCTGACTGTTTAAGAACCCCATCTCCTAATGTGATTAGGTCTTTGAGGTACATATCAAAGATGCAGTTACCTGGAGGTCTGTAAACAAGAATGAAACACTTTTGCCTTGCCTGAAGATCCTTCCATCACCTATGTAGAATGAGATCACGGAATGAATCTTGCTATCTTAAGACAGCATTTTTCAAAGTGTTGTCTAGAAACCATTGGAAGGCACTCAGATTCCATCTGAGTCTGTGGCATCAAAACTATTTTCATAATTATATCAAGACAGTATTTGCCTTTTTCACTCTCAATCGTACATGAGTGTGAGGTGGAGTTTTCCAGAGACTATATGACATCAAAACAGATTAAATGCAGAAGCAGATGTAGGAATCCAGACGTCTTCTATTAAGTTACACATTAGTGATTTGAAAAAAATGTAAAATAATGCCATTCCTCTCACTAAATTTTTTTTGTTTAGAAAATATAATCAGCCCTGGTTGGTGTAGTTCAGTGGATTGAGTGCAGGCCTGTGAACCAAGGGATCACGGTTCAATTCCCAGTTGGGGCACATGCCTGGGTTGCGGGCCAGTTCCTGGCAGAGGACGCACAAGAGGCAACCATACATTGATATTTCTCTCCCTCTCTCCTTCCCTTCCCCTCTAAAGAAAAATAGATAAAATGTTTTTAAAAAAAGAGGCAACTGATCGATGTTTCTCTGTCACATCGATTTAAAAAAAAAAAAAGAAAAAAGAAAATATGGTCATTTTGTATAAAAATGTGTATGTTATTGTAATGCATTTTTAATGAATTAAATATGAACACTTTTAAACATAATTTCTAATACAATAAATAAGGATAAATACAACCTACATAAACAAAACCTCTCTGAGGTCCACAGAAAAAATTAGTAAAGTATAAAGGAGTCCCGAGACTAAAAGTTTAAGAACCACTGTCTGGGAGTACTAGTGTTCAGAAAAACACATACCAGAGGAGATCACTCTAACCCTTCCCTCTTCCTCCTTTTCAAAGCACTTTCCAATCATTTTGCTACGACCAGGACATGTTGCAGACCATTATCCATCCGATCACATTTTTTAAAGCATGACTCTGATCCCATCATTTCCCTACTAAAGGATCTCAAGCAATTCTTCAAGAGGTGCAGAATAATAACCAAGACATACAGGAAAGTCCACAATCTAGCCTCAGATTATTTTTCCAATTCTACAATTCTGTAGGTGCACACTTTACAGCAGATACTATTGACAGGGGCTGGGGCTGGAGAATCTGAGAAATGACACTTGTCATTTCTGATGACACCTGTCAAATCATCACTGGACTCAGGGTCTACTACAGAAAAAACAGTCACGTAAATACAAGTATCCTTCATTTTCTGTACTTATTTTCCAAATATTTGCTGTTAAAAAGTGTATCTCCTTACCCAAAATTCACTGTCCAAATCAAAAACTATGTATAATGACTCTGTAAAATCCACCCCCAGAATCATTTCAGTTGTATACAAATCCAGGTAAGAAAATGCAAACAAAAGTACACTTGTACCTCAGCTGTTCTCCCAAAAGGATTATGTCTTGTGCCCATATTAAATGTATTAGGCATCACTGCTACCATCTTCCCATTCTTAATAATAAAAATGTTTTCTGAGATGATAGAAAAGTCCAAGAAGAGCTCTTTCTTTCCAACTTGGACCGAGCATAATGGCTCCCGCAAAGAAGAGTGGCAAGAAGAAGGGCTGTTTTGCCATCAGTGAGGTAGTGACCAGAGTACACCATCAATATCCACAAGTACATCCATAGAGTGGGTTTCAAGAAAAGAGACCTGGAATTTTCTATAAAGGAAAGGGAACTCCAGATATGCACACTGGCACCAGGCTCAACAAAGCTGCCTGGGCCAAAGAAATAATATCCCATACCATATCCAGGTATGGTTGTCCAGAAAACATAATGAGGATGAAGACTGACCAAACAAGCTCTGTGTGTTGGTCACCTATGTCAAAAACCACCACTTTCAAAAATCTACAAAGTTAACATGGATAAGAACTAACTGCTGATTATCAAATAAAGTTATAAAACCGCCAAAAGAAAGAAAGAAAAGCCCAAGAAGAGGGTTAAGTGAGCATAAGACACCTAGAAAAGGCCACACATTAGAAAGAGTTGGAGGTGACAATGCATATGGAGGAAGGGAAGCATACAAAGCATGATCTCGACATGTCCCCCTCTACTAAATAAAGCAATGTTGTTCCTGGGAAGCTTAGCCTTACTACTTTAGCCAACACAGTATTTGAAAAACCAGAGAAATTCCTTGTGCAATGGACTGATAGCCCTCTCAGGGTAGGAGACAATTGAGTGTACCAGGCTGGTACAGCAGAGGGTGTGGACACCTTCAGATATCTGGAGGTGGCTGCAATGTGGGAAGAACATGATTTAGTGAATGAGCTGAGTTTCAAAACAAGTCTGGGAGATTTAAGAACAGTGATATGGCACAAGTTGTACATTACAGGTGCAGCAGCTTTCCCTCACTGTGAGATGGCTGCTATCTTCCTCCAGTAAACTGCAGAATGCTACCAGGAAAAATAGTTACACACGAAAAAAATTTTCAATCTTAATGTAATACGTCTCATAGGTTATTTCAAAAGAAAGAAGTATCTGGACATAAAACATCCAAAGAAAGCTAAAGTGCTCCTAAGTGTGAACTGCAGTGATGAGTATAAGCTGAACTCCTGGTTGGTGCACTACTCTGAAAACATCAGCTCACAAAGGCCACTAAGGACTGCACTGCCTGTAATGCTATAAGGCATTTAAACCAGGAGGCCTGGGTGATAGAGGAGGTGGGTGGGGCTTATAGGAGGCACTGTCAGCACTCCAGTAAGGGAAAATCTTGCAGAGAAGAATCTTTTGGAATTAGATAATACTCTTGGAGATCTTTCTAGTGTTAGGGATTAGGAAGATAATAGCCAATTTAAACACAGCACATGGAATTTCATTGTCAACCTCATTCAATGAAACACTCACTATCAACATTAAAAGGATCACCCTTATACTATATGACAGATAGTACCAGAAATGCAGCCTAAAGCAGCATAAACCACCTGCCTGAATGACACTCTGTACTGTACTAATGTAAGTAAATAATCTTGACCCTTTTCTAAGCTCACACACAGAACAAGAATACATTCCATCTTCAAAGGTCTATGGAAGTACACATGGATACTGGCTATCCAGAAATATTCTATCCTCTCTTTCCTACAGATACCCGTTCATTTTCATGACCCTTAGGCAAGACAAATTATCCCACACAGTATTTTTTTCTCCCTGTTGCTCTCTTTTCTTTACCTTTTTTTGTGTGTGCTTTCTTCTTTTAACAGAGGACTAACTTTTTAAATGTAGTTAGCAAAGGCTATTAAACTTTTTTTATTAGTGAAACAGGCCTTAGTGAAACATTTCAAAAAATGCACTCCTATGTTCACCGCAACATTACTTACCATAGCCAAGATTTGGAAGCAGCCCAAGTGCCCATTAGTAGGTGAGTGGATTCAAAAAGCTGTGGTACATTTACACAATAGAATACTACTTGACCGTAAAAAAGAAGAAAATCACACCATTTGCAACAGCAAGGATGGATCTGGAGAGTATTATGCTAAGTGAAATAAGCCCATCAGATGAAGACAAATATTTATATGTGGAATCTAATGAACAAAATAAACAAACAAACTAGAAACAGACTCATAGACACAGAAAACAGACTAAACAGACTGACAGCTGTTAGAGAGGAGAGGTTTTGAGGGCTGGGTGAAAAGGGTGAAGGAATTAAGCAAAAAAAGAAACAAAACTCATAGATAGATACAGACAACAATATGGTGATTAACAGAGGAAAAGTGGAGTGGGTGGAGGTAGAAGAGAGTAAAGGGGAGATAAATAGTGACAGAAAGATACTTGACCTTGGGTGATGAACACACAATATAATATACAGAATATGTATTATAAAATAGCACACCTGAAACCTACATAATTTTATTAACCAATGTCACCTCAATACAGTCAATTAAAAATTGTTTTAGAAAATATTTTTTAGCCCTGGCTAGTGTGGCTCAGTGGATTGAGAGCCAGCCAGCCTGTAAACCAAAGGGTCACTGATTCGATTCCCAGTCAGGACACATACCCGGGTTGCAGGCCATGTCCCCAGTAGGGGGTACATGAGTGGCAACTGCACATTGATTTCTCTCCCTTTGTTTCTCCTTCCTTTCCCCTTTCTTTAAAAATAGATAAATAAAATCTTAAAAAAAAAAAAGCTACAACCTACCTTAAAAAAAATAAACACTTTTGAAAAGTCAGATCTTAGGATTCTTATGCTAATCTTACTATAACCAAGGAACGATATGGCTACCCAAGAACACAGGTAGCTCTAAATAGAAACTTAGAAATCTAAGTTCAGGGCCTTCTTTAATTACAGAAGGTTCCTGACATCATCAAACATTTCAACAATTTCATTGCCTTAAGATATCAACATAGTCAATGTATATGAATCTCATTCTCCTGAGAACACTCAAAATTTGATCCTATACCTCAAAAAGGCTTTGAGCATCCTTCCCTAAGAACAAATAATTATGCCTCTATATTAGGAATTGGCAAACTTTTCCTGCAAAAGGACAAGTGGTAAATATTATAGCTTTTGTGAGCCAACAATCTTTCACAATTACTCAACTCTGCCACTATAGGGCAAAAAAAGCCATACAAGGTCTGTCCAGAAAAAGTCCAAACATTGTTAATATCACAAGAACAGTTTGTGGGACATCAATGTAACCTGGCAGCGAAAGAGAGTGTACTAGAACACGCATGTATGAACAATGATGACTTCACTGTACTAGTCAGTGGGGGTGGTAGACGCAGTTGAGTGAGTACGTGTTCTGTGTGACCATAGCATTCAAAATGAGCGAGTAGAGCAACGAATCTGCATCCAATTTTGCATTAAGCTTGAACATTCCTCCATGGAAACTATTCCTATTCCGATGATTCAAAAGGCTTTTGAGGACGATACAATGACTGCAGCAAGATCAAGACCATGTTAACTGTGTGTTTTGATTGGGAAGGTACTGTCCATCACAAGTATACCCCTCCAGGCCCAAAGAATTAATAAGGAGTAGCACCTCAATGTTTTTCGACAGTTGAGAGATGCAATACAACAAAAATGGCTACAGCTATGGGCAATTGGTGATTGGCAGCTTCATCATGACAACACACCCGCTCATGCATCACATCTCATGCAGAGTTTTTGGCGAAACATCAAATCACCCAGGTAACTCAGCCCCACTATGACCCAGGTCTGGCACCCTGCAAAACTGCTTTTCCCAAAACTAAATTCACCTTTGAAAGGGGAGAGGTTTCAGACCATTGATGAGATTCAGGAAAATATGACAGGGCAGCTGATGGTAATTGGGAAAACTGTGTAAGGTTCCAAGGTGCCTACTTTGAAGGAGACTGAGGCATCATTGTCCTATGTACAATGTTTCTTGTATTTTGTACCTTCTTCAGTAATGTCTCTATTTTTCATATTACATGGCTGGATACTTTCTGGACAGACCTCTATATTTGTAAATGAATGAATGAGGCTATACTCCAATGAAACTTTATTTACAAAGAATAGCAACAGGCAGAATCTGACTGCCAAGCCCTGCCCTTCATCATACGCGCAAAGGCTGGGTTTTCTTAGCGCATGCCTTTGATAGTCTTCGTATTTCAGTTTAAAAAACAGTAATTTGCTTAAAATGTATTAGTGTTATTGCTGCCACAGGCTACTGCCCATGGTGTTGACAGACTTTTCAGTACATCCTCAGGAATTAAGCTCTGAAAGAAGCAACAGAATGAATAAAGAGTCCATGCTATGCCCTGGGATCTCCAGGCCCTTCTGCCTTTACTATCAAGACCAACTGTTCTCATGAACACCCTCGCCCCCAATTCCTGTTGTTGATCAACATTACAATGGCACCTCCCTGCCTGATGCTGCAAGAGAAAGGAGAGGCTGCTACAGCACTTACGGGTCCAGGGGACCAGGCCCACAGCCCTGTCTCCAATCTTGAAGTGGTCCCTGGCCCTCAGATGCCATAGCCACTATTCCAGGTCTGCCTTACTCTCCTCAAGCCCATGTACAGTATAAAGCCTCCAAATTCAAGTATTTTTTACTGAACTTGGTCTTACCCTCAAATTTACCTAGTTCCTGTATCATCCTCCTCTCTTCCTCCTTTACCTGACTTGAACTTACTCCTCTAGGCCCAACTCAGATGTCCCCTTCCCACAAGAATGTCTTTCCTTCAATGCCAAAACTGCTCTAAGTGCCTCTCCACCAGGTTCCATGGAACCCATTTGCCTTCATGGCCCAGTTCTGACAACTCTGCCCCACTGCCCCTCTGGGAATTATTTGAGAATGAGGACCCTTATTCATCTTTGCACCCTACACAAACTGTTTCCCTGACATCCCCTCATCCTCTCAAAGAACTCCCATCTACACATACACATACACACAAACTATGATTTATTTTCAATCATTCTTTTAAGATTAAAGTAAACACTCATAACTAGAAACTAGGGGGAAGTGAACTACAAACTGATGACTATAATCCCTTTCAAAATAATGCCATGAACCATAATAAGCCAGTTCCCAATACAATTTAAATATTGAGCTGAACAGTTCAACAATACAAAGATACTATAGTAATGAGCAAAACAACATATGGGCTTTTTCAATGATCATTCATTGCAATGATTTCAGATGTTCCTGACAGTTACAGGTTATCCTTTACACTCCCTCCTCATCACTCTCTTTAATGTACTCTCTTTCTTGTTACTCTCTATCCACCTCAAGGGGACCAATACAAGCTATTTTTCATTTGTTTGAATTTAGGTGTCTTGAGTATGATTACTTTTGTTTACCAGTAGCAGTTTACAACATCTCTCTCATGTCATTCTTTATGCCTCAAAAGCATCGAAAATGTCAGCTCCGCTCTGAAGCTACTAAATGCTCCCACAGAGCCTACAAAAAATCCCTAACATACTATGCCTTGGTGGTCCTACCAAAATGACAGATTCCTGCCTCCCAAATCTATAAATAATGAGGAAGGTTTAAAACGCATGTTTGCAAACTAGTGGATTTTATTAGATTTAATAATGTAAATAACTTAAATCTGAAACCTAAAGTCAATGCTCATTTAAAGCAATGCCATTGGGAAACTGGTTTACAAACACAAGCAGTAAATTGATAAGCATAGTATACCAAAGTCCATCAGCCTCATCTGGGCTGGAAATGATTGTTATTTCACTACCAAATATGGAAAGCTAGTTCAGGGCTTTTTATATCAATTGTTCTTACAAATGTCCAAAAAACCTGCTTCTAACTCTTAATCATATATGTAAAAAAAAAAAAAAAAAAAAAAAAGAACTTAATGATCCAAGGAGGTGGTTAGAAAAAAATAACTTAGACTAAGTTTTACTTTATTTTAGAGTACTTAGACATACAACCTATCAGCCCAGTATCCAGATGATTCCTCAGCTTACTTTTCCTTTCAGAAGCCTGAAAACATGCCAGGATATCACAGAGAAGAAACTGCAGAGAAGGCCCAAAATAAACTGTCAGCTCAGGAGAAATTTGTAGTTGGCATTGACCTAGTTTTACACATTTACACAACTATGAGACTGACTGTAAGTAACTGCTTCCTTAAAACTGGTGTGGGGGATAAGAGCACCTAGCAGCCTCTCTACTGGCCTCAAGATTTTGTAAATGCAATTTAACTGCTCTGGGCTTGAAGTGTAAAATATCAACAGTATTTACATGCCCTTACCCATTCCAATGGAAATCCCACAAAACCTGGTTTAATAAGACAAGGTGCCATGTTCTGTAAGAAAGCCTTAGTGGTAATAGCACTCATTTTCCCAAAAAAGTAACCATAACATGTTAAACTTAAAGGACAGTTGTTATTACTAAAGAATAAATCAGTAATACACTTGGAAATGAAATATCAAAAATAGCAACAATTTAATAAAGGTACAGTTTGAAACTGGCAGTACAGAAATGGCTGGAACACACTGAAAATGATCCTCTGGAGAGCGATACTGAAAATGTTTCTAAACCCAAAATACTATTAAAACTTCTCAGATCTTTGGTGGGGAAATACATACACAAATAACACACACACTCACATAAACTAAAAGGCCAAAGGGAAATCATAAAAAAGCTACTTCTGTTTAGTATGCTTATGAGTAACGTTTTTTCTTCAAATTTTTCCCTATTTTCCATTTTTCTACCTGAGTATGTACTACCTTATTAATAAACAAAAAATTCCCAATACAGAAGAAGTTACTTACACTAGTGAAAAACCAGGAGAATGAAGAAAGGATGTTTCCTCTTTTTTAACTTTTATTTTTAATATTTCAAACATGTACATATTTGCTGAGCCTCAATTACCAAGTTTGCCCAACTTCATTCAACCATACCCATTCCACTTTGTTTTCTGAGGTATCTTATAAATCAATCTCAGACTCCATGTTATTTCACCAGTATATTTTTCAAGTGTGCATCTTCAGTTGATAAGAAAAAATATTTATATAGCCACTATGCCATCATTACGTCTAAAAGTGACAACAATAATTCCACAGTATCATCTAATACCTAGTCCATATGCAAAAAAAAAGAATAGTCCTTTCGATAACAGCATTCAACAACAGGAAATCCATACAGAAAATTTGAAAATGTGACACTACCTCATATCCAGAATGTATAAAAAACTATAAATCAAGAAGAAAAGCATGACACAAAAGAAAAATGTACAAGAGGTTGAACAGGTAGAAGATACCACTACACACATCCAACAGAGTAGATGAAATTAAAAGTCTAGTGATAATAGCGTCAAGGAGAATGTGGAGCAATGGGAACTCACAAACATTGCTATAGAAAGGTGTGAACTAGAAAATAGTTTCATTTAAAGCTAAACACATGAATATCTTATAACTACACCTAGGCATGCACACTATAGATTCCCTTCCATACTCTGGGAAACATATAAAACATTCACAGAAGTTTTGAGCACAAAGCCAAAACTAGAGGCGACAAAAATGATCATTAGTAGCAGAAAAATAATAAACTGTGGTGCATTCATATAATAGAATATACAGCAATGAAAATAAATGAACTACAGGTACACATGATACAGAAAAAGTTTAGAAATATGATAAGGTGTGACAGAAGGCAGACAGATAAGAATATACTGAATGATCCTTCTAGTAATATAAAGTTTTGAAGCAAGATACAATTAGCTTTATTTTTTAAAAAAAAGAAAGGAGTGATTACCTTAAAGTCCGAGTAGTGATTATCCTTACAGAAAAAGGGGAGAGTATTTACTAGGTAAAGAAGGTGTACAGGCCCTGCCTGGTGTAGCTCAGTGGACTGAGCATGGGCCTGTGAACCAAGGGATCACAGTTCGATTCCCAGTCAGGGCACATGCCTGGGTTGCAGGTCAGTTCCCGGCAGGGGACGCACGAGAGGCAACCACACATTGATGTTTCTCTCCCTCTCTCCTTCCCTTCCCCTCTAAAGATAAATAAAATGTTTAAAAAAAAAAAAAAGAAGAAGGTGTACAGGGGTACTCCAGCATGCTGGTAACGTTTTCCCTGATGTCAGTGATAACACATGGCATTCACCTTACAATAATTCATGAAGATCTAACTTTATGTTTTATGTACTTTCCAGCTTGTTCTGTTTTTCAAAATATAAATGGTATAAAAATACATAATAATTGACTCAGGCAAGGAGTATCAATGAATGCAAATTCATTGGATGAAAGTCTGTTGGGGAAAAAGACATTCATCTACTCTAAGTAACACCCTATAGATCACTTATTGATTATAAGGAGATGTCCTTGACTGGATCCTTCAAATGGGGAAAAAATGTTTATAAATAACATTATTGAGACAATTAAGGATCTATGAATATGGCCTGTATATTAGATGATATCATATAAATATTAAATTGCCTTGTAATTAACAGACACGTGTTGAAATAATTAAGAGTGAACTGTCACGATGTCTGCAACTTTCAAACATTACAGCTCAGAGACAGAGACAGAGCGACAAAATATAAAGCAAGTTTGCCAAATACAACTGGCAAATCTAGGTAAAGGGTGTTCAGGTGTTCATTGAAGTACTTCAACCTTTTGCTAGGCAAGAAATTTTTCAAAATAGAGCAATGGGAGAGGGATAAAAGGTTTAAAAAATGAAAAAAATAAAATAAAAATAAGAATTACAAAAAGGCAAAAAGGATAGGACTGTATCTAGTAGATTATGCTCTCCTGAAACTGGAAAGACTGTACTAATATGTACTTTTTAAAAAAAATTTCACAGTTCATGGAAGAAAAGAAGATAAGAATGTTCAAATATAACTTTTTTAAATTATTAAGGGAAAACTATAGGAATATATTTTAAAATACTGCTTTTGCCTTAATGTGGTATTCTGGACATTTCCTGTTTTCCAAATATATTCATCATGAGCTTTGCTTTTTAAAAAATTTAATGTAATTTAAAGAATAGTCAGATAGTTACATACTATAGATTAGTACTACTATACTAATACTATTAGTGTTACTATACTATACTACATACGGCTATATATATTACTGATGAATAATCAGGTATTTGTTCAACTAGCTCATTTCAATTCAAAAATACCAACTGCAGAAATTCTATTGATGTGTCTTTTCTTCTTCTTGTCCCGTGAGAAATTATGTATCACACAAAGCACAACAAATAACTACTTCTCAACTACCTAAAATGGTCACAGAAGTAGTAACATAAAATGATCCTTTACAAAGCCTATTATAAATATAAATATACCTCATCATATATGCTCCCATTAATGTCTGCTCCATAGATGGGTGCCACAAAAGTTAAGTTCTTCCAGTACTTGCGCTCCAAATCTTCATAATCCAAGTATCTTGGAGTACAGTATCTGGAAAAGGTAGATGAAAATAGTAAGTGCAAAATAGTTAAGACAATTTTAAGATTTTTCTCCACCTATCTGATTTAAATCACTTTCTAAACAAAATTCTATTAAAATGAAAATACTCCTGCAATTTGTGATGTCAAATTTAACAAGCAAATATACATGTGTTTATCATAGATATCTGAATACTCTTAAGATTCCTAAATAACACTATGAAAATTTCCTTTTTTTAACTACTAAGAAAAACACTTTCTTGAAAGTATCAATAATAGAAACAGAAAAGTACTTAAAAATTCATTATTTTAGCTTTCAAAATATTTTTTTAAGTCTTCTACGAATTATACTATACAGTCATCCCTAAGTGGATCTCCATGGGGGATTGGTTCTAAAACCCCCACTGTGAATACCAAAATCTGCAAACACTCAAGTCTCTTATATAAATGGATAGTATTTGCATATAACCTACTCATATCATCCCATACACTTTAAATCATCTTCAGATTACTTATAATACCTAATAAAATGAAAATGCTATGTAAATAGTAATTATACTATACTGTTTTAAGAAAAAAATCTGTAGTATTCAGTATAGCCACAACCATCTTGTGCCTAACTATACGGTAAATGTCAGCAACAAAACACATTTAAAAATATTTGCAATCCACAGTTAGCAACTAATACAATAATAGTAGCCCTTCAAGTCATTTAAGAATTTTCTTTTTTTTTAAGATTTTATTTATTTGTTTTTAGACAGAGGGAAAGGGAGGGAGATAGAGAGGGAGAGGAACACCAATGTGTGGTTGCCTCTCGCACACCCCCTACTGGGGACCTGGCCTGCAACCCAGGCATGTGCCCTGACCAGGAATCGAACCAGAGACCCTTTGGTTCACAGGCCGGCGCTCAGCCCACTGAGCCACATCAGCCAGGGCCAAGGATTTTCTTTTTAAATCACTCATCTTCTAGTATATATAACATCGTTTAAGACTTAAACACTGTCACACGAAGAAAATTTGCCTTACAAAGATAAATCATGAGTATAATCAAAAACTCATGACAACTAAACTATATAAAAACCTATTTAGAGATATTATTAATGAGATGATAAAACAAGTAACAATTTTCTTAGCAGTAAACTAAATCTAAGTGGGCAACTACCTGAAGAACAGAAACAGTTAAATTAGGAGTAAAAGAGATTGTAAAGGAAACTCATTTTCATTTTCATTACAAGCTCCTTTGTCTACTTGGTTTCTGACCATGTCCGAGTGTATCTTTGAAAGAAATAAAAATAGCAAACCGAATCCACTCACTTGCCACTGTTGGCCAGCTGCCTGAACTCCTTCACTGTCATAGCTTTTTTCTGGATATTGTACTGAGTGAACAGTCCCGACTGCCCTGTGACCATCTGCTGAATCGGTGCTGGGATTAGCAAATTATCAATGTCATCATAGCACTGCCTTGGCTTCCACTCCTTAGGAGGAATCACCTGAAAATAAAATAAAATATTAGCTTGAAAATATTCCAAGCAGTTATTTAGCTTGCATATTCCAGCAGAACACACATGAGGAATCTGTCAGCATTTCTATGACAAATATGTGAATGAACCATGAAGATTCAGATTAAGGAAAATGTTCATATTCTCCCAAATATCCACCTTACTGATAATGATTTTTTTGCAAAGCAAAAATTACTGAGGATTCACTATACCAAATACTATACTTGAATTAACTTCATTTTTTAGTTGATATTGTTAATGTCCCAATTTTAAATGTAAAATTGAGAGACAGAACTATAATAACTTCTAAAATTCAGGTACTATTTACACAAATAAGAAAAAATAAATATTTGTTTAGTATATATATATTTTAACTTGTCTAAATGTGACTGACAGTGATGGCTAAGTTAGTCATACTACCAATTTACCTACAAAGGTTTGTTTAGCACATCAGAAATATGTTTTCTTTTAACATAAAGCTAAAAGACAATGAAATGTACACTAGTCAATATATTTTTAACTACCTTTCACACAACATGACAAACAGTGGTAGGCTCATAAATGTTTAACAACCAGCTTTCTGGGGAAGTTGGGGAAACCTTGACTTGTAGCTTTTGCCTGTTTCCATGGTAACCACTCCCATCATGATCAATTTGAGCTTACCAATATGATGTCACTAAACATGGAGTAGGAAAAAGATGTGAACTATTAATTCCATCGTGCCTGTGCGAGGTTGCTCAGCCCACACTCTCTTCCCAGTTACAGTGTTGCCCCATTCCCAATAGTCAAAAACACAACATGCATACTGAGATTTCCTAGAAATGAGCCTTCCTAATGCTGTGAGATCACACTATCCAATCAAAAAAATTGGTCATTAGTGCATGCTTCTGACTGATTTATGGACAAAATGGGGAACTGTGAGCCAAAAAAAGGGTTCTACAGAAAGTAACCACACAGGGTGCTATGATCATAAATCCCTAACTGCCCAGATCATGGTGGGTAGTCACACCCCAGGCATACAATGTCTTTAGTGGAAGGTTTCTGTTTGCTTTAACCAAGCCCTATCCATTGTCTCTGTGCATCTGGGTTAACACACATTTGAAACACACCATATCCACCCTCAAGATAGCACATAATCTTGTTAACTATCCTGTAATCCAATCCCACCTTTGCTTTTTCTCCCACCTCCATGTAATCTTCTTTAGTTCCCTCCTTAATTCCAAATGCATAAAAGAAGCTGCAAAACTGCTATTCTCTGGAGCATTTGAGATCTTGCCCTCCAGCACATGATGTCAGTTTGGCTTAAATATACTCTTATAAAAATTTTCAAAAAATTTTAATAAAAGATATGAAGCATAATAATAAGTTAATTTTCATCGCAATATGGGGACATTACACATTTTATTTCCTCCAAGGTACATTAATTTAAAATGAGACAATAGATAACCATACTATATGTTACTAAAACCATATACTCAAAACTTCAAAAGAATATGGATAATCATACCAAATGGCTATGGATAAACATACTACATTTTCTTGAACACACATGAAAAGAGGAGGTTATATTTAAGAGTGTTATAAATACTAACTTCTTCATCAGAACTAAGTCTGAGTAATTCAAAAAAAGTAAAACATGGATTTAGAGGGGACAATACCTATAGGGTTAGGGCTAATGTTCATGTTAGAGGTTAGGTTATGGTTAGAGATTAGGGATAGGGTTAAGGTTAAAGTTAGGTTAGGTTAAGAATTGGGGTTAGGGTTAGAGGTTAGGTTGCTCTGGTTTTTGTTAGGAACAGATTAGAGTTAGTGCTAAGGTAAGAGTTAGGGTTAGGGTAAGAGTTAAGGTTAGAGTTAAAATATACAGGTAAGTTTAGGGTTAGGGTAAGGGTTATATTAGGGTTAAATTTAAAGTTAGGATTAAGATTATGGTTGTGCATTAAGTTAAAGTTAGGGTTAGTGTTAGTGTTAGGGTTTTAGGATTGGTGTTAGAGTTAGGGTTAGGTATGCTATTAGAGTTAATTTTAAAGTTCAGTTTAGGGTTCACATCAAGAATAGAGTTAGTGCTAGAGTAACAATTAAATTTAGGTTTAGAATTAGGGTTACAATTGGATAATTTAAGGGGAAGGTAAATTTTAGTTTTGGGAGTAGGATTATAGTTAGGGTTATAATTATGATCATAATTAGGATAAGAGTTCGGGTTAGGGTTATGTAGGATTAGGATTGAGGTTAAAGTTAGGGTTAAAAATGGGCTTAGAGTTAGAGTTAGTTTGAGGGTTAAATTTGTGATTACCGGGTAGATTAGGGTAAGTATTAGATTTAGTATTAGAGTTAGTGTTAGGGTTTAAGTTAGGATTGAGGTTAGGTATAAACTTAAGGTTAGGGTTAATTTTAGAGGTTAGGTTAGGGTTGGGTTGGGATTAGGACTAAAGTTGGAATTAGGTTTAGAAACAGGTTTAAGGTTACAGTTGCTGTTAAAGTTCAGATTAGGCTTTGGGTTAGGAATAGGATACAGGTAAACATTGGGTTAGGGTTACCATAAAAGTTATGGTTAGATTAGGGTTAGGGTAAGGTATATGCTTAGGTGTGGAGTTAATGTTATAATTATAGATTAGGGTTAAAACAAAAGTTAGACTTAAGGTTAGTGTAGGATTACGGTCAAAGTTAGAATGGAGATTAGGTATAGGTTTAAGTTTAGGGTTATTGTTAGAAGTTAGGATAGGTTTGGGGTTAGGATTAGGGCTAGTGTTACAATTAATTTTAGGTGTAGGTTTGGGGTTAGAAGTAAGGCTAGGATTGGGTTAGATTAGTGATAGGTTTATAGTTAGTGCTAGGGTTACGGTTATGTTCAGGTTTAGGGTTAAATTTAGGATTTAAATGTTAAGGTTAGGTTTAAGATTAGGTTTCAAGTTTAGGGTCAGCTTTTAAAAAAAAAAACATTTTTTTCATTATGGTAAAATATGTAGCATAAAAATTGCCATCTAGACTGTATTCAGTGATACTAAGTACTTCATTTTCTTGTGCAACCATCACCATCATCCATATCCACAACTCTATTCATCTTACAAAAACTGAAACTCTATACCCACTAAAAACCTCTTTTGGCCCTGGCTGCTGTGGCTCAGTGGACTGAGCACTGGCCTGAGAACCAAATGGATGGCAGTTCAACTCCCAGTCAGGGCACATGCCTGTGTTGCAGGTCAGGTCTCCAGTAGGGGGCAGGCAAGAGGCAACCACACATTGATGTTTCTCTCCCTCTCTTTCTCCCTCCCTTCCCCTCTCTCTGAAAATAAAAAACTACAATCTTTAACAAAAAGGGTTTTTTTTATTTAAAGTTTATTTTGTCTATTTTGGGCAGATACAGGTTAGTTTTAAAGTTAGGTTTAGGTTTAGGGTTATGGTTAGTGTTAGGTTAAGGGTTAGCAGTATGCTTAAGGATAAAGTTAGGATTAGGGTTAGAGGTATGGTTAAGATTAGAAAGTTAGCATTAGGGTTAAGATTGAGGTTAGGCTTTGTTAAGATTAGGGTTAGTGTTAGAGGTTAGATTACAATTTGGGATCAGGTAGGATTAACGTTAGAGTGAGAGATATACTGTTATGTTTAGTGTTAAATAAAAAGTTAGGTTAGAGTTTGAGTTAGGGGTAGGCATAGGATTCAGTTAATGTTGATGTTAGGATTAGTGTTAGAGTTAAGTTTAGGGTTTGAAAGCTAAGGTTGGGTTTATAATTAGGGTTAGGGTTAGTATCAGGGTTAGATCTGAAGAAAAAACAAACAAAAAAATATGGATTTGTTCACAATCTTGTTTAAAAAATATATATCTAAAATCAAAATTAGTGTTACATTTTCAGTTAAATATTTTCTTTTCTTGTGAAAAACAAGGCAGCTGCTTACCCAAAAAGAAAGTTTTGTGGCAATTATTTTCCCAAAAGTTAGAGAAGAAATACTATAAATTTGCAAAAATCTAAATAGTACCTTTGTAAATATCAAGTGGATGTATTAATTTGATTAAATTGTTCAGACAGAAGTTTTAAAAATTCACTTAAAAAAAAAAGGTCAGGCCTATAATAACAATCTTATTTGGGAACTGTAATTTTATTTTTTTCTTTCAATTTTATTTTGTATTGTTTTCAGGTGAACAGCTTAATGGTTAGACAAAATATGCTTTACATAGTGGTCCCCCAATTATTTCCAGTATCACAACTGACACCAACATGCTAATCACAATACTATTGACAATATTTCCTATGCTTTACTTACTTTCCCATGACTATTCTGCAACTATCGATTTGTACTTCTAGAGACTGTAATTTAAAATCTTAACACATTAGATATTCTTACACAGGAAATGGAAGCACAACATACTGAGAATTTTTAAAGATTCCAAAATTAAACCTTTTTTTATCCTCAGCAGAGAACATTTTTTTCATTGCTCTTTAGGGAGAGAGGAAGGAAGAGAGAGAAACATTGATGCAAAAGAGAAGTATTGTGTAGTTGTCTCATGTATACACTAGGACCAGGGATCGTACACAACCCTACTGGGGACCAAACCCACAACCCAAGGATGTGCCCCGACAAAGAATCAAACCCACAGCCCTTCATTTACAAGACGATGCTCCAACCAACTAAGCCACATCAGCCAATGCTAAACTTTTACATTTAATGAATCAAAGGAAGGAAACCTATTATTCCTAAGTTTACCTTCCTGATTATATCAACATAAAAATTTGTATTTTATATTAGAATTTTCCCAGCCTCAGCCTAAGCCCAATAGCCAGTACAAAATTTTTGACTAAAACCCGTATTTGCATTACTGATCTTAAAATAAATTGCTATTACTATCATCTACCTACTAAGGAAAGAGCTAGAGGAAGAATGGTGCTTCTTATAATCTTTCTTCACCTTGAGGGCATAGATCACTACATGTACTTGCTAGTGTACTTTCAGGCTATTCCTGAAACTACATAATGTGCATAATGTATGCCTCAGGGGAGCCTACGTCCAGATTATTGTTGTGGAAGAATTCCGCCCATTTTATATATAATAATGGTTCATCAAAATCTACCTCCACAAAAATAATAGAAGCTTTACATTTAAGGAGGTAGTCACTTTTTTCACTTTCCCAACTTGACCACCAACTTTATAGATAGGAAGTTAGGGTATAAAACCTATTACTCTGGAAATAAAAATTAAATCTAAACTATAAAGCTAAAAGTCGTTGGTAAAAGAAAAACCAAGGCAGACTGTAATCTGAGGCCAAAGTCACACATGGAGGAACTGAAGAACTACTCAACTATTTTCTTCAAATTATAAATTACAAATCAAAGTCAATACCTTAATTGATGCATTACAAAGACTGTCATGGGCAGCTCTGTTCCCCAGGGCTAGCTAGCCCTCAAAACAAAATAGCAACATTAATAGCTCTGATTTTTACAATTTGATATGATTTGACAGTTTTATATATTTACATTTCTGCAACTTCCAGAAAAACAGGGGAAATACGTGAAACTGAGTTTATGTGACTTGATAGAAAAGATGACAAAGATGACTAAAAACAAACACCTCATTGTATTCCTAACATAAGTAAAAGGAAAGTATCACAAGTTAAATAAATGAATACGTACAACATGCTCAATGAGTCTCACTTTAAAAAAAGTCTGGACTCAGGTGTGCTTTGTTCAACATTCAGAAAACTAATCGTACAATAGTTCTCTCATTAACTTCATTCTGTTCCATGATGCCAAAGGCAGCACAGGTGCACTTGTGCCTGACAATCCTTGTGAGGGTAGCTGCTGCTTCCTCTTCTCATGTTACTAAACATGCCACCCTGCTAGAGGACATTCACTAATCTCAGTGGAACACAATATGATGTATGTTTTCAAGAAACAAAAGGGGGAGAAGAACAGGACAAAGGACCGCATTCAGAACCCAAAGAAGGAGACAGTCACCCCCAACCCCTGTCCACGCAAATAAATTTCTTGCTGACCCATTGCAAGTTTATGATCAAAATTGTGTTTGTCAAATGATTCTGAAATGATTATCATTCTCTTCAACTAAAGTATAACTACTAGACCTGACTGGTGTGGCTCAGGGAATTGCTGGCCTGTGAACCAAAGATTCTTCACTTCGATTCCCAGTCAGGGCACACCCTAGGTTGCAGGCCAGGTCCCCGGTAGGGGGTGCCTAAGAGGGAACCATACATTGATGTTTCTCTCCCTCTCTTTCTCCCCTGCTTCCCTGCTCTATAAAAATAAATAAATAAAATCTTTAAAGAATGACTACTCTCTTCCAAAATAATCTGGAAGTGTTGAGGTTCCAAAAATGGGATGTTTTAAAGAGCTACTAACCCAATAAAGTGGTCAAACTAAAAATCACTCATCTGAGAAATTCATTATAAACCGT